>JAVCKV010097514.1:0-20548 GCA_032274145.1 Herpochondria borealis | reverse complement strand
GGCTAATTGTCTCGCGGCAGTACGCTACGTCGGAGTGACCAAAATAACTAACATACCATCATGGCTGAAAGGTCGCAACGGCACGCCCTATAAAGGATACAACTTTGGGTCCGCTCGGAAGATGGAGTATCTTTTGGACGGCTTATAGTACCTCTTTTACCGCTTTGCTTTTTAAATTGATGGGTTAAAGTAGACGAAGGCGCAGCGAGATACACGATCGGTAGGTTGGTGCTATATTATGCCGCTAGGCTTTTCACTCTAGATGCGACGAGGCATAGTTGCACCTCTTGTACTTAAGTAAGCGTCTAGCAGTGTTTCACACAACAAGGTATTGGACATGGTCATGGACAACATCAGCCGCGCAGCTTCAACAGGTGTGGATGGAGAGGATCCATACGGACGTCGCGAGAGCGCATCTTTCTCGACCCGTTTACCTTCTTCGGCTACTACCCCGCTGCAGCGCTGTGTGCAAGCTTCATCTGGTACACCGGTAACGCGTTCTTTTCTCATTGTACGGTTATCAAGCGGAATGCACCGAACGGGTCCAAGCTCCTGTGCACGCAGATGGTCTAGTGCCGCAGAGCTGGGTTAATGCGAACAAATGGGCGTCTCCAAGCGATCCCAGAGTCACCCCTGAAGAAAGAAGTTTTCAGGACCCTGAGCAAGAAAAGTAGGGACGTCAATTCAATTATAAGTCTCCTCCAACTTTCGAGCCATTTGGTCCGCGCGGCACACCCAGAAAAGACCTAAGTGGGGAAATATATCACCCCGATTATTTTCGAGTCCTCTTTCAGTTTCGTGACTGTGCCCGATCACTTTTTCAACGGCCTGATAAATAAAAATTACCAATGTATTGTTCGAGGTCGTCGAAAACAACCCCCGCCGCGCGGCTGTAGAGAAGCGAATTAGCAGCATCGCGCGTGAAAACAGCCTCCCTCTCAACGGCTACATTCTGATATGGGGAACACTGGGAGAGTTCAGGCTTGAAAAACCATACCATGTCAGACCTCATTTGCATACTTCTGTGCTATTCACCCGTATTTTACAATTAATACAGTAGGACAAGCCGTCACGTGTTCCGTCTTTCAATTGCTGTGCAGAAATTTTCTGCGTCAGTGTACTACTGGCCGAGTCCACGGATTGATGGAGAGCCCCAAGCTGACTTGTTCAACATCGAAGGCCGCCTTTTTTACGACGCCGACTTGCGTGACATGGCGAGACATTAACTCGTGCAATTTGATGCCTTTACCATCCATGAAAAGGAGTTGGGCGCCTCAATCTTCAAGCCCAACGCGCACCGCGCGATCACGCTCGTGGTTCTCACCATTCCGACCTTCGAGCACGTGATGAATTTCTGTGAGATGGTTTTGGAGCTCATGCACCAGTTTTTCAAGAATTGGTGGAGAGGAACACCCACCAGGATTCGCACATTTCGTCTGTTGAGCGCGGGATAGCCAGAGACTAGATGGGGCGCTTTTTGCGCTGTACAATGTGTGAGAGGACTGATACAGTCGCGAACGTGCGTGCAGCAAGCTGGTCCTTTGTACGCTGATTCTCGGCAAGTAAGGCATGATGCTTGAAGAGAGGCAGGAGAGGGTGAGCGAGTTGAAAAGTAAGTTCCATGCAGCGCTGCGTTCCACAATGCGAAGTACAAATGGGGAGAACACGGGGAAATTTTGACAAATATCTCTGCCACGCGCGCGAGTGATCGCTTGGGGAGTCAAAAAGGACAAAAAAGCAAAGAGCGACTCCCCGAGGCCAATTGCCCTGTGGTGTTGGATGGGCTCAGTAATTTTGGCAGTATTTTCAAGTTGCGCGCGGGGTACGAAGCGGTTTACCTTACTGTGTTTTTCCGCGCTGCTTTCAATTTCTGAGAAGTAAGAGGGCAAGAGACGCACGTACAAGTAAAACGAAGTACGAGCGAGTATTTTATCTCGATGGTTTGCGGGACATGTGGAACTTTTGTGGGCAACGACTAGCACGGGTTAAGTTAGATCCTTGCGTTTCTTCGCTTTCTTCGGGATCATCAAGGCGACGGCGGACGGGAATCTGTGGTATATCACGAAAGAGTTCAATCATGTTGACAGCTACTTTTGGGGAGTCCAAAAAGTGGACCTTGATTCGGGCGTCATTGTCAAACTTGGCGGTGGTGTGCGCAGAGTTGGCGCGGCACGATTTTTCCATCCCGCTTGTGCTCCGCGCGGCCGTGGTCTCTACGTGACGCAAAGCAAGGGTGTTTGAGAGGGGTTATGCACGATCTGTGTACACGCGCGGAGAGCTATTCAGCACACATGGAGAAATTGTGGTAGTTTTGGTCACACAGGCGGACGGGTATGACCGCAATAGTAGAGCATTTATTCGTGTTACGTAGATATTGAGCCAAGATATGAAGACATCTGCGGAAGGTACACCAATAATATGTATTAATAATAATGAAGAAATCATAATCCGAACCACGCTTTAATATTGATCCCACCCACGTATCCAACATTCATTGAGCCACTCTTTAATCATGCCAGGAACTTTAGTTTTAGAACATTATGACTCATAATTACGTAATGCTTCGTATCATTATTTAAAGGTTATTATAAGCAATTAAAAATCATGGATCAGGCTATGATCCACATGAAACATTACCCAAGTTGAAAGTGAACTGTGCGAGGGAAATGTTAATGGTTAATATAATATAATTCATGGTATATTCCATATTTTAATAATTATTTCTCAAATTAGTAAATTATGGTTCGTGGTTAATGTATTTCGATTTTTCAGTGTCATAATGACCATGAACATATCATGGTTTTCCCTATGGAAAATTTATGAAAACCCCAAGATTTATGAGTGTCCGTGCCTCTACAGTGTTTAAGAGCCTACAGGCCCATGTCGGACGACGAGGGGGAACACCATGAACTGGTTTCCCTCGTCATCGGGCCTCACCGCACCCACTCCGTCTCGGAAGATAGTCGCACTCTCTTGCTTTCCTTTACCATTGACACGGTTCAAGCCGTGAAATGATCGTCTCCCCACCGCTTCGTACCAGCACAAACCCCATCAGGGGCCTCCTGAACTCTCTCAGACTCCCTTCCGTCACAGGGGTCCAATCCGACCATCCGGCCGCACCTGCAAGCATCAACCAGTCGGTTCTACCACTTCAGCGGCTCTCCAACACTTTTTTCAATCATTGCCTCCCTTTTACGGAGCTATCAGCCACGCTGCACGGTCCCACACCAGCAGCTATAGTATCATTACCAGTTCCGTCCCCTGAGGTCTAGCCTTCACCTGCAAACACACACGCAGAGGGGGCAACGACAGATCCTACACGGGTAAACGAAAACGACGAACAGTCTCTCGTCAGACCGAACCGGTCGAAACCTTCAGCCCCAGCTGCAACGGAGCCAAAGCAGTACAAAAACCATACCGTTCACGCGGCTACACCGTTACCACCGTCCTCTCCTTCGACACTCGCCAAAATATCCTCACCAGAGTTCCACGTCACACCGGAAGAGCTCCGTGTCGAAAAAAGCAGAAGCACTCAAGCGGCACTAATCCCTACCGGGGAATATTTCATCAACCGCATCGTCGCTCAAGATTTAGCCGAAAATACATACACATCAGTCCCTCGCGGGACCCGACTGTACCGTGCCCCGTGTAATGGTTTTCTCCGTTGGGACTACACTTGGGAACAGATAACTCACCTACTATGTTCACAAGTACTTCGCTATCACAATAAAACGGCCATCTGCCCCCAGCGGATATTGACAATTCCATCATAGTATAACTTCATAAACTACAGCCGTGATGCTAACGCGTTAACTTACCACACGCTAACGCGTAACCCCTGAACCGTTTATTCTCCTATCTCGGAAGGGGTGGGGCCTAAAAAATTTGCTTCGCGCTTTCACGCTCTTTCAGCGATCGTTGCAACCTTCCTATGGAGTAAATAAAGAGGAAAGAAAACACAGGAAACTTTTCAGCGAAAAATACAGTCCAGAACAACGGGTGGACTGTTTTTATCTTATACGAAAGAGGCCCAGAAGAGGTCTCACCTAAAAGAAACACATACACGTCGAATAATTAGAACGCATAACGGCACTGGCACGTGAGCGCACAGAAGTAGCCTCGGAGCTCGCCCTCTTCAACATCGATCTCATCCTTCTTGAACTCAGCGCTTCCGCGGAAACTCTTGATGACCCTATATTCGGCACTTTGCTCGCGCTCGCGATCGTAGTATTGGAAATACTCACGCTGCGCGCCCAGAGCCGCGTGGGCGTACGATCTACCGGCCAAGTATCGCGGATCTGGATAGGGCAGCCGAAGAGGCTAGGTAACAGGAGCCTGACAAGTCGTACCAGGAAGAGTCTTACCTGGACCCACAAGCTTTTGGGTCCCGGGAAACCCAATCGAGCCATTTTATTATGGGGAATAAGGGTACGAAGAATGGGAAGTCCCATGTGCAGCCCTCGGAACAACAATGCGATCATGTTGACCTTTCGGGGCCCAACTAAGCGAGTTGATCTCAATGGCAGTATTTCCAAGTGGGTGGCCCGGATGAATCGTTCGCGTCGTTTTTTGCAACTAGTGGGAACCCTCAGCTTCAATGGCTCCTGCGTATGCGGTTTGAAGTAGAATAATTCACCCCCGGAATCGAGTCGGCCAATGTAGTACTTTCATAAGGGGCCCGCCCACGGAACTGCGGCAATCCCTACCCGTTTGCGCCACCCACGGTACCCCAAAATCCCTTCACCACTTCGACTCTCCGCCACTCGGTGACACGGGTGGTAGCGGCATACAGCGCACCGTTGAAGGCCCTACTACCCTCTCACTCCGCCATTTGGGGTTGCCACTGCCGCTGATTGGCGTTGACGGGTGGTTCGCTCACCGGTTGGTACCGGCATCTCTTCTGCCTACATATAAAGCTGGCTTCCCTACTGATTGTGTCTGATTTTTGGCATGTTATGCTATGTGATTTCACTGTACGAGCCAGGGTTACTATGTGTATTTGGTTTTAGGGAGTTTTTCCCTTCTGGTTTTTTGTCCAAGAAGCCCGCCATGGGCGCTGGCACAGCCGCTATATTAGCGGCCTGGGCAGCGCTGGGTTGGATCTTCTGAGGTTTAAGCATCTAGCAAGCAGCCAGGTAGTCCGAGCTAACCTAAGTAAAGCCTTTTCCCGTCTTTCTCTTTCCTTTTTCCTTTTCCTACCTTCTGATTTCTTCCTTTCTGAGTTGGTTGGTTGCGCCTTAGTTCAGGACGCCCACAACGCCGGAGCGACGAAACCACGATCGTCCACACTTTTTAACCGTGCCTTTGCGAATCCCACTACCCCATAATCTGCTCCACCACGTTTTACTTTCGTGCTTGCGAAGGGAGGGAGCTACCACGCCGCACTACAACCATGGTTGTAGTCTTCGTGAAGGGGACTCCGTTCATCGCTCGGGCGGTAAGACCACTCCACTGGAACGGACTCCTAGTCTCATTCCTCTATAAGCTTCAAAACTTATTGCAGCTCCTGAGCGTTTTCACGCAAACGAAAAACCTGGGAGATGCCAATACCCCTGAAGTGGTGGATCAAAGTCGCGGAAAGTGCCTGTTGGCGCTAACTGTCTTGCACATCCCACGGTACTTACGCAGCAACTCGCGCGGCGCACTACGTGAAGAATATCAACCACCAACCGGACTATCGGTTGCTCCAGAACTCCACTTGGCGGAACGTAAGGATATTTGGCAGCTCAGCATAAAACACTCGCAGGCCTACACTTTGCGCCAGCGATTATCCACCGTGACTAACCGCTGCGCACGAGCCGTGTCGGTCAGCATCTAGTATTTGAAATTTTGATAAGGCAGCAGGTCGCCCGTCTGGGTTCAGTTCTTCCGCTGCGCTCTTGAGAACTCGGAGAAACTCCGTAAGTATCGCTTCACGGCATATCGGAACTCCAACTGGAGAAGAGACCTCTTGAAGAGAAGAGCGTACACTTGAAAGAAAAATTACCCCTCTCACGAGCGGATTATCTCAGGAGAGACTTCGCTTATCCGCCGGACGTGTTCGAATTCTGTGGGATACCGACCCTCCCAAAAGTCCATTTTTCACGACTCCGTAATAGGATACCTGCAATTTTTAAGATACAAAAGGCACGTGAGATTCCTGCGGGCAACTGCTTGCGAAATTTGACGGCCTACAGGCAACTTCTCGTCATGAGCGGTAAGGATGGTCGTCCACAACCGCGCTTAAAAATCCTCCCAAAGGAATGTTAGCGTGCAACCGGCCATGTGTGACGTATTGAGTCACGACGGAGGTTTTGAACTCCCGCGTACGAGTTAATCTACGGGCCTCGTGATAGTAGCATCGCGTTGGATTCAGATTCACTGTCGTTCAGACCATCCAAGGTCCCCGGCGAAAATAACATCGCTCGCTCGTTGGTTCTGTAGAATTCCTGGTGGCGATTCAATTCGGAGGGACAGTTGGTATACCGACGGTCACCATAATCCGCTGCAGCAGGCGCGGCCATGAAGTCACTCGCGTCAGCCACCGACTGAACACCGGCACTTCCAGTCGCATCGACAGCCGCGGAGGCGGAAACAATAGGACCGGAAGTGGAAGCTGGGGTATCGACAATCCCCACGTTAACAGGTGTATATAACTGGGCGGCCTTGTTGTAAACGCATGCGGGAATGGGACTTTGATTCAATAGCCGGTCTGGCCTTCGCCCGGGTGACCGCCGCGATCATCTTCTTCATGAACTTCTTTGGCTCGGTCGGAACAGACGCCACGCCCTCGCGGGCGGCCTCGCTAAACGGCGCGGAGACAGTCAGAGAGGCGACGGCAGACTGGGTAGGGTAACCGGCCTGAAATGATCAAACACGGACGCGGATAGACGGCGCAGCGCTGTGGCCAGTACTGGCCGCGGGGCACCATTAGTGGTAAAAGTTTGGTAGGCAGGCGATCGTGCGCAATCGGCGGGCATATCAGCGTTGTCGGTGGGCATGAAGTACAGCGCTTGGAAACCTCGAGGGGGATCGATGGAGCTCTTGATAGTGTTACTGTCAGGGATTCGAGAGGCAATGACGAAAGTTGGGGCCGCTGGTTGAGTGTACGAGACGGGATCGGACGTTCGAAGCGAAAGCGAAAATCAAGAGGTGTTCAAGTGTTTCGATATGTTTTAAGCTTGGAATTTTCCTTGCTTTTCTGCAACTTACCCAAACATTTCTCAAACTCTAACGCAGAAAGAGCCAATCGCGCGGAAAATTCTCGAGCATCGGAGGGGGTGATGTAATGCCAACGACACGGGAGCGTTCTGGGAAATTTTGATTGATTTTTATGATACCGGTTATCCGGCCAGAGTCATACGCTTGCGCGTATCAGTAACTGTCGGAACAATTTACACGTTCAAGTTCCCCGACGTTCATAATCGATTAATTGCAAGGTTTTATTCAGCCCAATCAATGGGGCTGATATTTAAAGTGCCATCAATTTTGCTCTGTATTCCGGAATGGATGTTCATGGGCGCTTGGGCGCCATTCTTCACCGTCCAATGCCGGCCCTTTGGGCCGAGCTGCCACATGAGTGTCCGTACGGGTCTACACAGCTTGTGCTGTCATACCCTCCTGTCATGAGCCGGCACCTTACTGCACCTCGCTCAGCCACTCGTTCCGGCCCGTCCCATCGAAACAACAATCACTGGTGCACGTACGCTGCTTGCGCGGAATCCTCGATAATATATTGTAGAGCTCACAAAAATTGGTACTTAGCACGATTCTTAACAGCAGGTACTCTACAGTAAACGGACTCTGTAGCGACTGGTTCAACGAGTCTTTGGAAAAGTCTTAATAAAATTGAGTTTTCAAGTCCAAGCAACCGTTCAGACGAACTTCGGGCGGACCAAACAATCATCGTGTCCCTGTTATAGGGCATTTTAACTATTTCAAGTGGCTGCGCATCCAAAACGAATCAAGGGCGCGTTCGTACTGACTTCTTTTTCAAGAACCGTGCAGAAAATGTTCTCACTGCGTCCATCAGCCGGGTAACCGACAATCTCTGACCTCCAACCTCACCAAGGTCTTTTATCTGTCTTCAGATTTATGCAATAATCCCCATTAACCCTCTCGGGTTCTTACATGTTTCGTCAAGCACCAGGCCTAAGAATAAAACCTTGTTGCTCGGAACCGCCCTTGCGGTACCTCACTGACCCTCAACCGGTCTTCCGGTACTGCAAATCTTTCCCCAGTTTTTCAAAGTCTTTCATCCGTCTCTGCCATCATTGTAAAAATCCGACTTCTCGTCTTCCAAATCACTTCTGTGCATCGTACTTCTGACCCTCGGGTCATATTTCTGAGACTCAGCACTCATGCGCATTTCTCTATAACCCTACAACTACTCGGAAAGAGGGCTTCGAATCCCTTGCTCTGCAGCTACCTTTTCCTACCTGTGTACTGATGTGGTGTTTTTGTCTGCGCTTTCGCACTTTTTTGGCAGGTTTTTCAAGGCAAACTGGTCTCCTGAAATAGAAACTGGCGATGTACCCAAATGAGCAAAGGAAACGAGATTTGTAACAGCTCGCGCGATGGTGCCACTGACGCTCCTGCGCAAGCGTAACAACATATATCTTCCATGTAGAAGACAGGAAAATTGTCGGAAAGCTCTGCGAGGAGGAAGCAATCCAAAAGCGAGACATGGTCAACCGCCTGGAACAGGTCGATGACAACCTCAATCATGAAAAAGATAGGAATGCAGTTATAAATTCCCTTGTCAAACGCCGTTTGGTACTATACTATCTTGGCCACCGCGTCGACTGGTGGATCAAGCTGACCAAAGACTTCTTACTACGTTTGATTCTCTTCAATCAGTCGGCGGAGCTTAACAACGCAGCTCTTGTGCACGTAAATGGGAAACTGGCTGAAATTCAGGCCACTCCTGCTACACATACCGCCTTTCCTGGCCCGACTGTGGATGAATTGATTCTGAATAACACCTTCAAGGAGCTCCTATCATAGTTAAAAGCCTTACTCGAGCGCGAAATCGTAAGCCGTCGATATTTGTCAGAAAGCAAGACAGAACAAGTCCACTTTTCTGACACTAAGTTCAAGGACTAAGTAGTGTCCTTCCAAGCGGCTTTTTAAATCTCGCGCTAGAGCACTACCACCACGTCCAAGAAGGAACTAGACATTTCAGACGAGGTTTGAATCTACATAACCTTGGAGTTTTACCCCAACATACGAAGAATATGCCGCTCTCGCGGAGCCCATCTCCTTCTTCGAGAGATAGAAAGGACCGAGGTTCTGCAGTCTCACTTCCATTAAGCCAGCGGAATCTCACTTTGAATGGCTCCTGTCTTACCTGTTTCACTGACTTAGCAACCTTTTGCAAGATCGCAGCTCGCAGAAGACAAGAAAATCGGTTGCTTTATCAAGCAAGTGGATACATCCATCGGAGATCAAAAGGTTGATGAATCGGACCCTGTAATGGTCTTCGAATTCCTGATCAGTATGGTGGATAAATGCGATACCCTCATCATGTATGAAATCCAGGGGTTCGTAGTGCTTTCTTACTGCCTGAACTGGAATTGGAAGAAGATGTACCAAACCGCTCGATGCTGTTTTAAAGGAACAGGAATCACCAGCTGGTGTTTTGACATTCAGTGCTTACTGCTCAGTTATGAAAACTTTGCAACGATCTGAAATGCTCTGCTGGACTTCCACAACGTCAGTGGAAAGCCCGAAGAACACAAACCAAAATATGGTTACCGCGTCCGAGTAGCGGCCTACCGTTTTTTCAACGCCTTTCGAAAGGCAGAGAAGATCAAAGTCTTCACAGACGGTTTGTATACAAGCATCCGGACTTTGGTGGCTCGCTGTCGCGACATGTATGGCCTAAAGATCTCTTTCTAGAAGCTAGTGGCCTATGAAAGAGACAAAGTAGAGGCTTACAGGGCCCGAATTAATAGCTTCACCCGAGCCGTGGGGGCATGATACATAAAACGTCTCACACCGTTGCAATTCCTGAAGGCTACTCTTACCAACAAGTCTCCGACTACGGGAACCATTCAGCCGAGGACTCGTACATGATAAGCCTGTTGCCAGACTGGTCGGAATCCTTCAACTCATCGAAAATTCCCTCGTCGTTTGAGGAATTATCGGAAGCCTTCTTCTACAGCGAACGCACTGTCAGTTCCCCGCCTATTCCCAACACGGATGTATTAACCCGCAATGGTCTTCCGGGTTGTAAAAACCGCCCTATTTAACTGCGCGAGCGTCTCATCCGCCTCATTTTCTCCTACTACTACGCAGCGGGATATGTTACATCGCACTGAAGCTGCACCCACCGCGATACGGCACAAGTGAGATGGAACTTCGAGGCCCTGAACAGGAAGAAAAATTGATGGTCCCGAAGAGGAGCTACGAGCAGGCACTGGCGTTCCTGGCACCTACTCCAGCAGCGCCGCAGATGGCCACACAAGTAACTAAAGCACCAAATCCTGTAGGAGCTAACCTAGTCAACAATAGCGCAAGCGATAGTACCGTGTGTAGCATCCCGCCCAGATGGGCCAGGCGCTCATATCATCTCTCCCTTTTCAGAAAGGTGCTGTAAAGACGTAAACCATCGCCTACCGCCGTGCTGCTGCATGGTGGCTCAAAACCATCATACGGGGGTAGCATACCGCTGTCGGACACAAAATTATGATATCACACAAGATACAGTGTTAAAAACCGTATACGCATACAGTGGTGCGCCGCTGCATAGTGGATTCTGCACACTACTGTACGGGCGTACAGTAGTGACACGAAAGGTACAATGTGATGGCACAACTGTATTTCCAAACAGTGGTGCGTCACCACACGGTGTTTGTCAGCACACCTCTGTACGTTCTTACAGTGTTGCACCACCGTACATGAAATGGTAGCACACTACTGCATGGTTATAAATTTGCGTGCCACCTTGCATGACACAGTTAAAAAACACTGTAAATTTTTAAAGTAGTGCATAACTGTGTATTTCGTGGTGTTACACCACTGTTTCTTCCTACATTTGTGCACCATTGTAAATTGTATGACGGTACAATACTGTACGGTCTTTCAGTAGTGCACCGTCGTGCATGACTTTTTTCACTCCACTGTGCAGCCCTATTCTTGAACATCAACGTAGAGGCTTTTCTTGGGACACCATTGCGGAGCGCGAGCCACTTTCAAACTTTACAGTGAAGGGTCCACTGCAATTCAGTACTGAATAAAGTATCCCAGTGACCTTTTGCGACGCAAGGGCCCAGCGACCGCCGTCGCGTACAATTGAAAGCGATGGGTAGCCAATACGGAATCAGTCGGTGCCGTCAGCGGACTCGCCCCACGACAGTAGTTAGCTTCCTTTCACCTCTTTCCCGGCAGTAAATTTACTTTTACTGCACTATTCCTCGCCTTATGTCCCCCTCCTTGCTCTCCTCTGCAAAGAAACCCGTCTCACTAGTCTTCTAACCGGCTTAGCAGCGCACTATCCTGACCGTATGTTTCACGTCCCCGCTGGGCGTTTGACCAAGCGTTGCTTTTTATAGCACACACACAACGCGGACCGAACTATCTCTCCAGCTGGCGAGTGGTCTCCCGATCCCTATCTCTCTTGCCGCTCTCGGTTTTCTGCCCACTACTAGCCATACCGGCGTGGTATCACAGCACGCTCGCTGTGATAAAAAACCGTGGACGCCTAAGTTAAATACGAGGAGTCGTAAAACTACTGAGGGCGTCCGCTTATAAGAATAAACATTCTGCGTTTGTTTTTATTGATATTACCTGTACTGTCCTTTCCCTTTCCCAGTATTTTAGCACTTTCGCGTTATTGAAACCATGTAAAAAGGTCCGTAGTAAGCGTTTTACGCTCTAAATCATCCTACAAAAGAGGTTTAATTACAATTACTATGACGAAGTCGGTTTGAAAGACGTGGCATCAAGGAGAATGATGTCGGTCGTTGAAAAAGACTCAGTTACAACCGTGAATCAACAATACGCACTACCGGCTGATGCTTTCATTCAGAAGGGACCAGGACCTTGTGGAGTAATTTACGGGGCGAAAAATAATCCGGTGAAAGCAGTCGGGTCTTTTTTATTGTTTCTGTCCGCGTGTGACGGAGATGGCTCGACAAAATTTAATCATCTGCGAATCACTCGCAGAAAGTATCATCTTAATATTCCATTTCTTAATCCGCAAAAGGTTTTAGTCGTTCTGGACAGTGGTTCGTCAATTCCCATCGTCAGGAACCCCACAGCTCCGAGAAGGAGCTCAGATACGCTCATAAAAGCAATGAACATCCCGAATTAACAAGAAAAGAAGGCAAATAACAGCGTCTGGGTAAGTCGGTTAAAAAGCAGAAGCCCGGAGCCCACGCTTGGATCACGGTTTCTTGCCGTGAAACCTGGGTGTTTTCATCGAGCCGAGTGAGAACATGTAAAGAAAGTGGGGATGTTTTGCGGTAATATGAATAGCCACTGTCCACCCTGACATGGATTTATAGCTTATGGTAGCCAACTTCGGCAAAAAGCCCGTATTCTTCGTCAAGGGACTGATGGTCGCAGCCATGAAGCCCCATACCACTTCAGTGGTAGAAAATTTCATCACCATGATTGAATTTCTCGCAGTTACGGACGATAAATCGTCTGAAAAAGAAGCGAAACCTTCAAAAGCTTGAAACGGTTTGCCAAGGGGAACAAGCATCTAAACATCACTAAATAGGTACAGTGACTCCACGCGAAGCAGAGGGAACCTCCAAAAGAGAAAAAGACAATGATAGTTGACTTTTTCGCCCTCGAGGGAGTTCCGGAGCTTTTTCACGAGCTTATTAGGTCCATTCTGGACAAACACGCAGCACTGTGGTCTGGCAAGCACGGTGAAATCCACACCACGGAGAATTTAATTGACTTGAAGCCAAGCTAGAGACCAGTGGCTGTTCCACCATATCGCGCCTGCCCCAAGACGAGGGAACTCTGACTAGCCGAGGTGGAGCATCAGTTACGCGATGGCGTTATTGACTCCCAGTCCAAGTGGGCCTCTCCTGTTTTTTCACCCTAAGGATGATGGGAACCTACTATTTTGCGCTAAATACAGATACCTTAACCTGGCTACAACGAAATACTCGTACCCTATTTCTGTAATGGACGGATGTATCGAAATCCTTGGCGAGGGCAGTATCTTCAGCACACTCGACTGAAATTCTGGTTACTGGGTGATTCCCTTGCGAAAGGATGACGGGAACAAAATGACATTCACATGCCAAGCTAGAACTTACAGCTACGTCCGAATTCCCTTCGGCTAACGAACTCTCCCGCGAAGTTCTAGTGTACCCTCTACATCCTGATTTCGCAATAAAATTGGAAACACTGCTCAGTGTATCTGTATGACTTGATCATTTACTCACGTAATTTGAAGAGTCAAACAAAGCATATGGATTCCATTATTCGAAACATTAATCGGGCCGGAGTGTCACTAAAACTAAAGAAGTGTTCGCCTATCACGAATAAAGTCCGATATATAGGTCACGTATTACGCCCGGGACTCTGTAGATCGACAGCACGTCAACTTTATCTCTAAAAGGCACGAGAGCGCCAATAAATCAATCGAAAATAAGTTTCTTCCTGGGGATAAGTTACATCTACTGACGGTTCATTGAGAAATTTTCACATGTGCCAGAACGGATGAATGCTTTATTCCGAGCCGGGCAATCAGACATTATAGCCAACCGGGGTGATAAAGAATAGGCAGACTTTCGCAAGCTCATCAAAGCGATTTGCTCGCCACCTACTTTTCGGCTACCCTTTAGAGGGTTACCCTTAACCGTGGACAAGGATGCCTCAGAATATTAGGTTTGTTACGCTTTTTTCAAGAGAGAGCTGCTGGGTAGAGACACGCTATCGTATTATGTATTCGTGCACTGCAGGGGCTGATCGGAACTACTCTGCTTCAAAAAAGATTGCCTGGCCGTGGTTTCCTTCATTTCCTAAGGCCTTAGTTGGTCTTTTAGATATTCACCGTTTAAACGTATAACGCGGCTCTCCTCTGGATCCTCAATATTTCTGAGCCATCGGGTATACTTGCACATTGGAGCCTTCGCTTGTCTAAATTTTACTTCTGTATCCAGTTGCAAGAAGGGCCGCTCTAACACACAAACAGCCGCCCTCTCAAGCCTGGGGATAGACGCGGAAAAAATGTACTGTCCTGACGATTACTTTGGTCCAGTATAAGTCACGGAGGCGATAGTTGAAGACGAAAAGAAAAATCACGTAAGTGGTGAGGTATAGTTCCTTCACGATTAACGAGCAAAGAAATATTCGATCCTCTTAAATTACAACCAAACCACGGAAGTTTAAAAGGTGTTTCCAATCATCTGATATTAACTACTCAAATAAACCCCAGTGATTATTTCTGCGCGAGCGTGCGGTCTCGAATCAACTCCGGGAAACCGGTACCTTTGACGGAATATGCGCGTGGCCTTCTGGTCTGTAACTTTTTAACCGCCCCATCTGGTGGTTCCTCAATCGCTTCACGACAGAACTCTGGACGACGGTCACCACGCTAAGCTATCCGACCACCTGAGGCACCGTCGACTTGACTACGCATTTCGAAGTTTCTTCTACTGTCCCTCTATGGCGTTGGAGGCCTAAAATACAGTGAAAACGTGGTTCAATTGCGCGAGAAATTGCATAAAGCTTCGCAAGCATGCTTCCCTTTGAAGCTTTTTCTATCTCGAGCTTCCCTGTAGTACCTCTCAATCCAAATTCGGGGGAGCTCATCACTGGACTCTATTCTACTCTCACAAATACAGTGCCCTTCCATCGGATAAATTCAAGTTCTATCGCTCACGATTTTATATCCCAGTGTGTCATGAACAACTCTCCACCTTCTTACTTTATATCTCACAACAGAATATAATTCACCTCTAAATTATTCATGAACATCTACCGAATCGTTGGAGCGAAGAATTTATTTACGACTACCTACACTCCCCAAACCAATAGGCAGATAGAACGGTAGAAAAGCACTATCATGCAGGCTCTCCACCACTTCCTGTAAAAACACCCCAAGGATTGAGACCTGCACTCGGACGCGGTCACGTACGCTTAAAAATACAATCAACACACCACCACGCGAGTTGAATTTATCGAACTCACCCGGGCCACCAGGTTTGATGCCGAACCCAACGACGTTTTACATCCCTCCTGGGGATTTTCGCTTCTAGTGGCGAAAGTGGATCGTACACCTGATGCATTCATCGGACGAAGCCTTGAAAGAGGCCGAGCTACGCAACAAACGTTCATTCGACAAAATTTGCAGGCTTTTTATCGAGTCTCTCAGACCAAACGCTTGCGAATTTCACTGCAGGGCCACGCAGGGCCGGATCCGATATAAATTATTCGTACTAACATGATTTATGATGGGTTCTTGTTTGGTGCTTTAAATAATGGATCTGTTTCATGGATACCATTAAATATGTGTTGTTACCATGTTTTCTGAAAATGGCCGCCGAGACGTCCTTCTTGACCCATTGTTTGGATTTTCAAACAAGTCATGGTCAGGACTAGGATTTGTAAAATTTCCTGTACAGTGAGCCCGGAGTTGTAAATTAGTGTCCCCAACAATTTTTTTATTTTAGTCGTGGAGCTATGCTTTTCTTTTGCAAAACTATTTCTGAATAATGAGAAAGCAATCTAAAACAGTCTAAAAAGGCTGAGTGCACAATTCTCGTATGTTTGGACTTGTTTCAATACCGCTGGAAACCAATAATGGAAAGGTCAACGTCACATCCACAAGTCTCAAAAACTCCGTCCGCCTTGCATTCTGGTAGAATTCCTTCTTCTCCTAAATAAGGATACACACCCAAGACAACTTGAACATCGAGCCCCTGAACTTCGCGTCCAGAAATTTGCGCACTTTACGAACGTTGCAGTCTCTCGCGGTCGACGGTGCAGCCATAATTTTTTGCTGTTTTCAAACTTCGCTTTCGCGTACTCCAGTGATTGCTCAATACCACCCACTCTGTGCTCTTCGGAAACAATGCCCGCTGCGCAGCTTTTTCCAGCGAAGATACGAAGGTGATCTACCATGTCGAGCGCGTCGCACTGAAACCGACCTAGAACGCGCGTCAATTCAATGCCCTTACGCAGAACTTCTTTTTTCACTAGCTATTTTAGCAGGTCCTCTGCATATGTCACGGCCATGCACCGAAGCATGGCGTCCGCCGACTCGAAGATGAATTTTCCCTCCCTTATTTCCCTCTCTGTGTTGGAAAGTGACTCAAATGACGGTAAAAATCTAACGCCGCGCGGCTTTTAATCTGCGGTTTCTTTCCATCTACACAACTACCTGCGGGAAGGTCATATATGATATCCTTTCCGTAATTCTAATTATGCAGCTCTGCATTACGGAAGGAAACGGACGCGCTGACGTCTTGGTCACATCCCGCAGCAATCGTTCCAGCTCTCCACCAAGACGCGCGTATTACATATGATCACTGTCTCCGTCACTGTCTTTTCCACCAACTCGCGTTTATGGCACTTTTTCTCTTGTAACCTTTCCTTCCATCACCTTTGAACGTAGCAAAATTTCTTCGACCTCTTTATTGAGCCGCGTACACCGGGTACAACAAGTTCCCTTGCCTTCAACGTCTGCGGACATATGTTTCCTCCTCGCCTTTTTCGCTCGCCATCCAACCACTTCCTGAATAACTTCTCCTTTTTTCTGGGGCGCGTTGTTTGTTGTTCTCTTCTTCCATTTCATGGAACGGGGACGCATTCCGCCAGTCCCGCTAATAGATTTCTCCAGCGCCGACTTCAGCCTCCTCCGCAGACGTGCGCCACTGGGTCTCAACTTCATCGCACGTCACTATTCGGTTCGCAAAAAAGTGGAGCGTACCGGTACACTTCTTCATGTTGTGACTAGCCGCCTATTCTATTTCTGCCGTTCCCATGACCAAGCCCGGCTTTTTCGGCTCTTGAGTGTTGAGGATCTTGCCTGGCCACCAGTGAAATTTCCCTTTGCCTATCTTGAACAAGACCTCGATCCTGTCAAAGGGACGTGGTGCTTCGTCTGTTTTATTCATTAGTAACACAGTAGATGATTCAGAGTGGTGGGGCACGCCGTGTAGATCTAGAGTTTGAACTCCCCGCGCGGTCCTATCGAATTCTCAAACGTTGAAGATTTTCGTCAGCCATATCCATCTTTTTATGTTTCGCAGCGCTACACGACTTTGAAATACTCCATCTGAACGTACGTAGCGAGCATCCATTTCTCCGCTGCCGGCCGTTTAGACCTCTACATATCAGTTTTTTAACCTTACACTCGATTAACAGTGTATCGCGGAGGCATTCTAAAAAAAAGGGTTCAACATAGGACCTGGAAGATCAGGAGGCGTTTAAAAACCTCAAATTACTGTCGCACGATAATGGCGCGCGCAAGAAAAGTATGGCGCGCTGCCCCCTGTACCAATTATATTATCTAGTTACATTCAAGCTCCCTATCACCATTAATTACAGGCGTATCTTTGATGGAGCATGATATATGAGCAGATTACGGTTTCACGGAGCGTTTTTGCCCTTCCCGGCGGATACGTGCAGTCTATTGGATGTTTTATGTTAATTTTTGTGTGCTGCGGGACCCAAAGCGTGCCCTAAACGGAATAATTCGACCGCGCGGTCGCACCACCGACCCACTGGTATATTTACGTAGAATGAAGCACAGATCCGCTTAGTCCGACTTAGTTCTTTTCCAGAAAACCTCTTGAGCGCTTCGGAAACTTGCACCAGGTTCCCAGGTTCCCGCCCATCGCCTCCCCCGTAACACAGCATGACTAAACGTCAAGAATCCGCTACTCACTCTTCGGCGATAAATTCCGCTCACTTCACTTGAGCAGCTGCGCAGCGTGCCGCTTCTGCCTTCCATAAGGAAGCATTCGATAAAGATATGTGTAAGACGCAGAATGGTGGAGTCGGTGCGGCGAAAAGCGCGCCGGTAGCCAATAATATCAAAAATCCCACCTTCAAGAATAGCCTTGCACCCAAGATGCCCAACAACTGTCCTTTTTCACCCAGTATAAGAAAGCCGCGCGGCCCGGTCTGGTCTATGATGAGAAAAAAAGGTGACAGCGATGATAGCAGCGGCCCGAGTCGCTCTCGACGCCGACTGGCTCCCGCCTAATCCAAGCTTGATTCGCCGAATGTGGCACCCACCAAGCCGGCCGCTGCCGTTGGTGATGATGCCTAAGGCGGGGAGACGAGGAGTCCATTTTCCGGCGCAGGCTCATTGCTACAGTCAAACCTACTGTACTTGATGAAGCCGATCCTGGGACAGGAGGTATTTCGCTCATCACAACTGCCTAACGACAAATCTCTGATGGTTCTGTCGAAGATGGTGAAGAGATTCTTCTACCTCCACCGAATTGGGGCTGTGCATAAGAAGTCGACACAGTGGATTCTCTGGAGGCACGCGCCAATGAAAAGAGCGTAAAGGGCAGGTCGAACGGTTTCAACCCTGTGGAGGAAGAAGATCAGTTTCAGTCGCGTTCTGCTGCAAAAGGGAAAGCTGCTCCGAAGCAGCTGGCGCGTGCCAAATATGTAGGTAATCCGCGCGCGTTATGTAAGGCCGTGACAGTTGCAGAACCCGCAGTTTATTGGGAAAGTTCCCTCGTTCGACGGTGAAAAGTCCGATGTCGCGGGAAATTTTTCTCCTTTCAAGCTGTCTCACGCGATGTAGCCGGAATACACTCCGGGTTGGGGAGATTAGATCGAGGATTGAAAAAATTGAAGCCATGTTGGCATACTTCCTTTCTTCGCTGCGGGCGGGTAGAGTCAATAAATGTGCGAAGGTGAAGAAAGAATGCGCTCGCCCGATCGGCCCTGGCGCAATCGGCAGGTAAAATAACTTGATGGGTTACATCCCCAGAACTATAAAATGTACTTCTCGGAAGACTTATTAGCGCATTCAATGGTCAGATCAACTATACAGAACTTTGGGGTACTTTGAAGCTGAGTCATCCACGCTCTACGAAGCTGACATGGGCATGGCTTGCGTTTTATTCTCGCTGGATGGTAACAAGGAGAAAGGTGAGTACAAGACACATGAGGGAAAACGCACGTCAATTTTCAGTCGTGGTTTGTTGTAACAGGCACTAAATTTGGCGCGCGCCAGTGTTTAAACACCTTTCATACCGCCCGCCAGTGACTTTGTGCTTGAGTACATGCCCTTCTGGTTTGATAAGTGCGAGGGACAGGAATAAATCACGGACAAACAAGTCAGCGCCAGTCAGCGCCACCACGAAACGAAGACGAGAAACACAAAGTTCGACCACTGACGTGTTGCATATTCAACGGCACCGAACCCGAGCGGTATGACATTGCCATGTACATTATGACGCATTTGTACGATCGAATCAAGGAAACGTTAAGGGGAATTCGGCGCCGAGTTCATGACGACTCCATCTAGTTCATCAGCTACCTCTTCTTTCAGTGGTCGCAGTTTGATATGTTCAATGCGAGTGACGAGTCTCTTGTTCTCCGTTGGTTAAAGTCGAGCGCCATTGTTGAACCACTGCCCTTCGCGAGAATTCATCATACCCTGACGAATAACACGCAGAAGTGGAAAGCTTCTATGTACAAGAAGTACGTGAAACGGCTTGTTGCGCAGCACAAAGAGTTAAATTTTTACGTACCGCACGATGTAATCCTGGATTTGAAGAATAACGCAGGTACGGGTGCGCGCCTAAGTTCAATCAAAAAGTTTTGATCGTTCCCAAATCTCTTTAATCTCCTCACGCCCGTGACGGCGATAATTGTGACCTGTGCCGGACTCCCGACGTACATCAACCCGTTCCGTTAGTTTATGTTCAACTGGAACTCCATGCGTGTGATGTACGGGCTTGCAATGCTCTTTCGCTCGTTGCTAACCGTTACGTAGTATCTTTCGATCGGGAAAGATTGCACAGAAATACCCCATCCGTGCGGACATCCACGCACGAGGAGTCGGAAAGTGTTAACAATATCTTCCCGATGTTTGTGCCTGGGAAGAGCGTTGCAGGTCGCGTGGCACAGCAGGCCAATTCAAATGTACCCAAGAGCTTATTCAACCAAGAAGTCCTTCGATCGAATTAAAAGGATGCAGGACGCGCTCGGGACGCGCCTCAATTCAGTGCGGGCAAAAACCTCTCTCCTACTGATCCCCCCACCGATTACGAACAACTGAAGAATCGCGCAAATATCACAGAAGGGAAGTTAGTTGTTGCGAAGCGCGCCCAAAATAAACCAGGGAAGTCTCCTCGTCGCTCGACAGATAAACGTGGTGCAGTAAAACTGCTCGAATCCCGCCCTTTGAAAGATCAAAACATTGTGGACGGGGAAGGTAAGTGTTCATCTAAAGCATCTCGCCGCGTGGAAAACGTCGTTGAAGGTATACCTCATCAGTCGTTGGCGGAAGTAGTGGGGGACATAGAAGCGCTGCTCACTCTAAAACAAAAAAAAAGGTATTGAGGGATGGCGAAGCGCTTCGTCGCCTTGAACTTTTCGATTCGGATGATGTTGGCGAAGACGAATG
>JAVCKV010097403.1:0-20556 GCA_032274145.1 Herpochondria borealis | reverse complement strand
TACAGAGAACTGTTCATGGCAGGAGGAGGTGAGAGTAGTACCGTTTGGGCGTGTGCATCAAAAGTAGATGGAAGTCAGATCGATTGCTTCTTGCCAAATGATTCCTATTCGGATAACGGGGTAATCTCAGCCAGAGGTAGCATTGAAGGAGACTACAGAGGACTGTTCATGGCAGGAGGAGGTTTGTCTAGTACCGTTTGGGCGTGTGCATTAAAAGCGGATGGAAGTCAGATCGATTGCTTCTTGCCAAATGATTCCTATTCGGATAACGGGGTGATCCCGGTGAAAGGCAGCGTCAAAGGCAATTACAAGGAGTTATTTATGACAGGAGGAGGTTCGTCTAGTACTGTTTGGGCATGTGCAGTCAGGTTTGACGGCGAAGCTGTTGATTGTTTTATGCCGAGCGATGCGTACAGCAACGATGGAATGATCACCGTGATGGCAACGTACTACTTCCCCTCACCAGCCCCTTCAACGCAACCAAGTATTAGCTTTCTTCCAACACAACGTCCGTCAGACCAGCCTTCTCCAAGCCCAAGCAAAAGCCCAGCTCCAACTGAAAGCCCTACGTCGGCACCTTCACCCGGTCCAACTAGCAGTCAAACGCCAACTTCTGCAACGTCGCCAGCTTCTGCGGGTGAATCCGTTCCTGCTTTAGCACTTCATTCGGCGATTCTTTTGCTTGTGTCGCTCCTCTCACTCGCAGCGTGGTAGTAAAGTTACGACAGCGTTGTTTTATATGCAGACTGGGAAGCCACGAACAAGATGCGGTACGACATTGTGTTTTCGATTGGTGGTTGCTTCGCTCTGGCAAAGGGCTGCGTTGAGTCAGGCCTTTCAATCTACTTGAACGAAAAACTCGCCTCTATAAAATGAAATAGCGCTGGACGAGGTTTGGAAAATTCAGTCTGCGTTACATTAGTGATAGCAATCAATATCCCTTTTAGTGGCGAGCTCTCGAGAGAGGGAAAGACGGAGCTGAAGCTGGCAACTGTTGTTGATTGCCCAAATGAGCTTAGCTTTCTTCGTCGCTGTCATCGTCACTTCCGCTATCGCTTCCGTCATCACTATCACTGTCGCTATCATCGTCACTATCATCGTCACTATCGCTGTCGCTATCCACGGCCTTTTTGCCTCCTTTCCCCTTTTTCTGCTTCTTTCCCTTCTTTCCGCCTTGTTGGCGACAACAGAAGCAAAGACAACAACAGGTCCACAAGATAATCGTGCCAGCAACCCCGACAAGAAGCAACATAGTGTTCGTCCCGATCCCATCACTTGTTGGGGTCTCCGATGGTGTTGGTGCATCAGTACGAGCCGGCGAAGTAGTAGGAGCTGGAGTAGTCGTGGCTGGAGCCACGGTTCCTGGAGCTGGAGTAACGGGTGCATTGGTGTCTCCACCTACTGCAGCTGGAGTGGCTAGTGCCTCGGTTCCTGCAGCTGCAGTAACGGGTGCATTGATGGCTCTACCCACTGGAGCTGGAGTGGCTGGTGCCTCGGTTCCTGCAGCTGCAGTAACGGGTGCATTGGTGGCTCCTGGAGTCTCTGGCGCTGATGTCTCAGGGACGGGGTCGGTTGGGGTCTCCAACTCGCCAATCCTCGTGTCGAATCCAGCCCTTAGGGCCTCCACCTGGATTACCATATCAACGAGGCATTCAGGTTGCGAGCGTGTGCCAAGAAGATTGTCGAAGGAGAGTTCAAAATTGCCGAAATCAAACTCTTGTAGCCGCCGTGAGGTCACAACACTGGTAATATTCGTGATCACTTGCCTGGTACAAGAATATTTATCGACCAGGTCACCAGGATTTGTCGAATTTGTGATCGTGAAGAATTCTGTCCCGTTCTGGGGGTTAGCATAGACCTCCGCGTCAACGTTGTCTACAAGTGGACTCAGAGTTTCCTCGAAGAGTTGAAGAGCGGCTAAGCCAACATCTCCGGAGTGTTGGATAAGCGCGTTGTTGATGTTCTCGAAAGGTGCACAGTCCGTGGAGACGATAGAGTCTGTCAGGATTGTTTCAATTGAGTTCTCCGAACAACTGTCGACTCCAGTTGAATCAAAGGCTTCTTCAAGTGCCTGCGCTTCGTCGAAAAATTTAGATCCCGAAGTGATCGCAGACTCTTGCGCACTTGTCGCCAGGTCGCCGAAGAAGGTCGCAATCGTCGCAGTACATGGATTGAAGAATAAGAAAAGATGAAGGAGCAATTGGCCTTTCAGTTTCATTCTTTGAGGTTTTGACATTTGAAGGTTTATTATGTAGCGCATTATGCGATCATCGTCCTTGATTCGGTTCCCAAGAAGTGAAGCTCCACGTTTGTTTGTGAACGACGAGCTTCTGCATCTTCATCTCAATCTCATCATTCCAAGCAATTTCAGATTGCGTGACCTACCGTATACTGTCCGTCGTACCGGCTACATCAGTGTCAGGAATCTCATCTTCTAGCTTTCCGCCCAAAAAGTTTCACTAACTACTTTGTAATAGAAATTGAACAAAGTCTCTAGGAGATGGTCTTGTAGTGACTGTAACAGGACCTAACCTAACGTCTGTAAGATCGGCCTTCCCCAAGCCCACAAGCATTAGCGCAGCTGCAAGTTGTTGAAGCCCACCTTCACCTGGTGCAACTAGCAGTTTTAAATGTCAACTTTTAAAACACCAAATTCTGCAGGTGAATCGGACGATCTATGGGGAAGCTGCAGTATCCGTTACATTCGTGATAGCAATAATCAATACCAGGGCAGCACCGTCAGAGGCTTCAGTAAGATACACCCCGAGATTGTATTGCCACAATCAATCCCATCTCCTAAAGTAGCACACGATACAAAAGGGTCACGCGGGCTGAATTGCCTTGAAGAGTACAGCCAACCCGGATTCGAGACTGGTGACTTCTGAACACCCTCAACGCACTAATAATGCCAAATCACTCTCAACGCTTACCTCAGCAACAAAGAACAGATTTGTCACCCCTTGTGGAAACTAGGAACTACTGCAGAAGTCTTGCCTGGATCCATGGTACCCCACCTACCACGGGCTCATGCGTTCGGATTACAGTTAGACTAGGTCTACAGAGCTTCTGCTACCACAACATGTGTCGTATGGGCCTGTCCACTCAGTCAAGCGGGCGGGCCAGGTCCTCCTGGTGACACCGGGCTGGGGTTTATCACCCCCCAAATTTCCGAAAACCCTAACTCAAACATTGTTTCCAACTTGTTGAGCCGTAAGTGTGATCCGTTATCCCATGCTCTGACCCAGAATATCTTGGGGTGCGTCTCAGTTCAAATGTCTTAGTGTGAATAAATAGTTGTCTTTTGTTATTGCCCTGGACACTTTTGGTCAGAAAGAAGGTTCGCATGAATGTTCCAGTCGAAAACTGTGTCATTCCAACGGCTCCAAGTCGTTTAATCCGTTTTTGTCGTTGAGTTCTCATTTTTTCGAAAACGTCTGGTATTGACGTCTGGCGTCTGAACAAACGACAGAAGTAAGAAGTAACGATGAGGAAAATCAAAGCGAAACCATCTGCCATGAAAGAAACAACCATGGAGAAGCCAGTCACGGCTCCCTTTCGATTGCAAACGATTCATGCCAATGGTATCACTCATCGTGTAGCCACGGTGAAGGGCCATCCTCCACAAAACGCATTGCCGTTTCTGATAGTTCTGCTGCATGGATGGCCCGAGGGTTGGTTTACCTGGAGACATCAGCTCAAGGCGCTCGCAGAGGCTGGATTCGCTGTCTGTGCACCCGACATGCGGGGCTTTGGAGGAACATCAGCACCCCCCGAAGTACGAGACTATCGCATCGATATTCTGTGCAAAGATGTCTTGTCCATTGCCTACAAAATGGGCTTTCGCAAGATTCTCCCCGTTGGCCACGATTTCGGATCCTACGTGTCTTGGCATTTGGCTCTGCTGCACCCCAATTCAGTGGTGGGAGTGTGTGGAATGGCCCTCCCGTACATGGGTCACTCACCTGCGCGAGAAGGTTTGTTGAGCAAGCTGCAAACTTCCTTTGGAAACTCTTTACCGCAGCCACCGTACTGTGCGACGCGCAAGGAACAAGAAAAGGCACTCTTTCATTACATTCTCTATCACAGTCTTGATCATGCTGGAGAACAGTACAACTTGAATGCCTACGAAGCTCTCTATCGCATCTACTTTTTCAGACCGGATATCCCGAGCGATCCACCCAAAGTCAAGAGCAAGCTCATGTTTCCCTATCACAGTGATCATCAGTACCCCCTCGATGCTCGTTCTTCTCCAGGAATGTGGGCACGAGTACCTCGACCCAAACGCTTTCCATCGTGGCAATCGGAACAAGAGTTTCAATACATGCTGCACCAGTACGAAAAGAGCGGCTTTCAAGGCGGCCTCAACTGGTACAAGGTGATGGATGCCAATTGGGCCTATTTGCGCCAGTACAAGGGCCGCAAGATTTCGCAGCCCGCGCTCTTTTTGTGCGGTAAGGAGGATCGAGTGGTGCTGCAGCTCCATGGTGGTTTGGAAAATGTCGTGCGAGGCATGAAGAAGCACTGTGGTGGGGGCACCGAAGTGGTGGCGTTACAAGATACGGGTCACTGGTGTCAACAAGAGCAACCAGATAAAGTGAACCGAGAGCTGTTGGACTTTGTGAACCAAGTCATGAAGAAGGCAAGTAAACTTTAGCGCGTGCTACGGGCAACGGGTGCCAGAAAGAAGCAATAATTCATAGGAAAAGGAGTTGTAAGGAGGAGTGTAGTATTCTGTATGTTGCACCCACACTGTGATGTAGCTAGCATCTTGTTGCTCCCTCTTCACAGGTTAGGTGCTGCGAACTTACTGCCAGCACTTTGATACCACGAATACTGGTGGCAGAGCGATGGAACACCTTCGTCATTGGGATCAAAAGTAGTGCCTTCTTCATCCATGAACCACGTGATCTTTTTCGTACAACACATGACAGGCAATCCCAGATAGGTGAACAAGAGCCTCTGGTACTAACATATATTACAGGGCTTAGGCGCACTACTCGTACTTGATGACTCGGTACTTGCATGCGTTTACTTCCTACCTCTACCGTCAATCAGGATAGGCTTCTTTCACAAAATATGAATATTATGCAAGAGCCTCCCACAAGACTAAGTCGGAAACTGATGACTGCTACAATCTTGACGTTACCAGTTTGCATTGACTCCTCGTCCACCACGAAACGTGAACTGACTGTGCGGTATTAATGCAATTGCGAAATTGCTCGCCCAGACTGGCTCGCCAAGCATCGTTGCGAGCTCCAACTCACGCCCTTCTATGCCTTCTCGTGACTGCGTCAATCTTGCAGTTTCCCGATCTTGTTATCATGCAAAGCTCCCTCCGAAAAGTGCACAATTTGCGCAAGATTAGGTTAGAGCGCCCCACAGGTCGTCGACGCAGTGCTGGTCAAATTCGTATCCAAAACAAACAAAGTCTGGAGATTAATGGCCACACTATATTTTGTATAGGGTCATCTACAGTAGCAAATAAAATCGCCACATACACCAATTTGGCCGTGAACTTGGGTTCACTCCTTGAACAGTCGCCACGTGTCCTCCTCCACTTTGCGCTGTGCCCACGGCTTGGTTTCTAAATACTTCCGCAGCGTCTCTTGGAGTGAAGGTATAAAATCGGGCTGACTCGCAACCAAAGCCTTGAACCAGGGCCAGCGATCCATCCACAAGAGTACCGTCGTCTCCCAGACAATATGAAGATTATGCGTCGAAACATCCTGGAAACTGGGCTTGAGTAAGTTCGTAGTGACATCAATCATGTCGTCGTAGGCATTCTCAAACTGTAATCCGTGTTTGCTACAGGCCTCGGCTAAACTGGCGTTAAAATCCAAGACACGACCTTGGCGGGCTTGGATGGAAGCGTCTTCGTCAGATATAATCGTGTCCTTCGTAACCACCCCATAGGCCACCACACTCTCCTGGACATGCTCCGGTAAGAGTGGGGAAGGGTAAACTCCAATCACATGGATTTGACTGGGATTCACAAATTCCTTGAGCGACGCCAAAAACTCGACATAAGAAGTTGCCACAGCGGGTAGATCAATAGCAGTTCCCTTGGCGTATTTGGTGTAGTAGTAGGACAAGTGTACGTCTACGCTTCCAAAACAAAATACGAGACGTTCCGGCCGGTACTTCTCAACCTCAGAAATAATGGTAGCCCGATTTTCGTTATCCGCTCGTCCCAGACCCTTACTGCTCGCGCCTGTAAACCCGTGGACTTTGAGGTGTTTGTGCTTTACCAGCCCAAACAGGCGGATAAATGAATCCCCAAAGAATAAAATCTTGAGCGTCTCTTCTTCACGCTGAAAGGAGCGACGAACATTCCGTTGACGATGGTTGCTGGACCGCGCATCAAACCGAACCTGGGGCCTGTTATTATCCTTGTTGGAACCATCCATGTGTGCGTCCGTCCAAACCGGCTTACCCTCGTCACGACGTTCAGCTTGTAGATTGACATTCGACCAACGACTACTAGTCTGTTTGGGAGTACTAGTCTGTTTGGGAGGAGCAGCTTCACCTTGTTGCTTTTGTCGAAGATGCGGGGGGACGTACTTCTTGCTCATTATTGCAAATCTTCTACGATTGTACGTACTAGTTATATGCACAACAACTGATCGTTTCCTTTCCAAAGCTTGATACCTGGTTTCCCCTTCTAACACCTCTATCACAATCTAACTCTCCACACCAAACCAGCGTTGTTCATTGTGGAAGATCACCGACGACTGGTTCAGTCCCGTACACACTCGTGGTTCAATTTTCGATTCATTGGACTAAGATTTCGCGGTACTCGTCATACAGTACATGTACTTCGTTGGAGAAGTCAATTATTTGCTTGCCTGAGCGAGTACGCGTATCTCTCCTCACTTCGCAATCAGACCACAGAGCTATTGAGCGCCAGAATAAAGTGTGTACCGAATGGTAACTAACGGAATTCAGTGGGCTACAAGATGGCTACAAGTCTGAAAGTACAATATGAAACAAGAGCCTCTGCGGTACTAGGATGTTACAGTATGGCGCACTGCTAGGTGACTACTATACCGGCGTCACGGCTGATTGCCCAAGTTCCTGTTCCACCTCTTTGGGAATCGTATTGGCGAGGCGCACTGTGTACATTTGTCGATCTGGAGTGGTGTCCTGAGCATCTGATGCTGCCGTATTCATGGGACGTTCCGTCAACTTTCGGGGTGCGTTGTAGGCAGGATCAGCTTCTCGCTCCAGGGCAGTCTCAGCCACAGCCTTGGCAGCTAGTTGTCCACTTAGAATGGCGCCCTCCATACTTGCCAGGTATCGTTGCTTGCTGAAGTCTCCCGCCATGTAGAAATTTGAAATAGGACTCTTTTGAGTCGGTCGCATGGCCTCGCAACCGGGCAAGGTTTCGTAAACACTGGTTGGTGTCCGGACCAAGGTGAATTTCTTCACCTTGGCCATCGATCCATCGGCTCGGATTTCTTCAGGAAACAGTCGCTCCAGTTCCTCCAAAGTGGCCTGTAGAATCTCATCGTCGGACTTTGTCATCCAGGCAGCGGCAGGAGCAAAGACAAGCTCCAACATGGATTCATCCTTGTCGGCGTATCCCTTGCAGGTTTCACTCATGTCTGCATAGACACTCAAAAGCTTGGAACGTGAAAAGATGAGATTGTCGACGGTGGATAGTTTGCGGTCAAACCAAAGATGCAAGTTCATGACTGGAACGCCTCGGAGTCCCTTCAGCTGATCAAAGTAGTCCTTACTTCTCCATTCAGAAGGTAACAGTTTCTTGAGACCATCAACTGGCATGGCATTCACATAAGCATCGCCTGCAACGACTTCGTCGCCTTTGAGCAGCAGCCCGGCCACCGACTCGTCCTCGTTGAGCAAGAATCTCTTGACAGGCGAGTCAGTGCGCACGATACCTCCACGGGCTTCAATGTACTCTCTGAGGGGTTCGCACAAACGTTCAGTAGGAGAACCGTCCAAAAACGCAATCTTACTTCCATGAGTCTCTTGCAAGAATCGATTAAGAGCAATGAGGACACATTGCATGGAGAGCTTATCAGGGTCAATAAAGTTGAGAGCTTTGCTCATGGCGATAAAGACTTCGTCCGTGACTCGGTCGGGAATACCACGTTCTCGCATCCATTCCTTCACCGTGACACCCTCTTGCGCTTCCACATAGTCTTGTCCAAAGAGATAGGCTGGAACGAGGCCAATTCCCAGCTTGATCTTCTCAGGCCATGTCAGCAAATCTGTGTTGCTTAGAATGGCTACCCCGGCGTTGATGGGAGCAATGAGTTCTGGAAAGTCAAAGGTTGAAAACTCCTTCTTGGCGAGTCCCGGTTTCGCAAACAACATTTTGTGCTCTTTCCACTGAAGGCGATCGGAAATGCCCAGTTCCGAAAAGAGAGTGATAGCGTTAGGGTAGGCACCAAAGAAAACATGCAGACCAGTCTCCGTCACATCGCCTTCCTTATCTCTCCAGGCGGCAACTTTTCCTCCAAGCAAACCGCGAGCTTCCAGGACAATCGGTATGTGTCCTGCATCTACCAAATGTTTGGCAGTCGAGAGTCCTGCCAACCCTCCCCCCATGACGACGACTCGCTGAGGTTCTTTTGAACGAGCAAGCTCCTTCAGGTACTGCACGTTCGTTTGTGCCTCGATGTGCGTTCCAACACTGTCAAGGGGAGGGCGAGGAACGTCTACCATGCGAAGGACGCTGCTGCGACGATGTTGTGTTGGCGAGACAAAGGCTGAGCTTGACTGGATCAAGCCCAGAAGCATCAGAGAAAGGGCGGAACTACGCATACTTTGAAGCTTTTTGCTAAATTGTGAGACTTTTGTTGTTGCGATGCGAGAAATCACTGGTTCGGCTTCGTCAGTCTTGTTCGTGAGCTTTTCGTTGACACCTCGTCCTTGATGATGAGTGTAAGAGATCAATGCAACTAACTGCTGACTGACTGTTGTGAGCTTGCTGTGTGCGATGAGGTGAGAAGTGAGAATGAGTCAAGATCGGATGACTGATGTCACTCAACTGCTTCAACAATACCGCCACTTGCGTACTGTGGCGCACAGTCTGCCTGTTGTCAGGTGTTGGAGGGACTCTCTATTGTTCGTGCTGTGTTTTGCCATTGTAACGGCAACAGTTACAGGGACCCTGCAGATTGGCTCATACTTTTTAATTTTGAATCATCCAGAACCAGCAAGCAAAATGAATCCAGAACCAGGTAGCAAGCAAATGAACGAAAAGCGAAGGGGTGATGGCCGCAAATCGGTGTCAAAGATTACGCTTGTCATACTCTGTACCATTGTCATGATGATCCTGCCTACGGCCGCGGAGAAGGATCGCGGGAACGCACGCCCATTCCCGGGTGACGATGACTGGTGTAGCAGCTATTTTGACAGTGAACTCGATGACGAGTTGTACAACTACTACTGCGCCACGGGTGTACTTTCCGACCCCAAATACGCAGGGGACATCGCACTGTATGATCGGAAGGCGGCACAACGAGCACTTCTAAGGTTAGCGAAAGCGAGTCCGCGGAGAACCATCGCACGGGATCCACCCCTCCGTACATCTCACCAAACGACGAAAGCTGGTGTGGTAGTTACTGGGACTCTGATGAGGGAGAGGTGACGTACGAGCAACTTTGCGTGGAAAAAGACGGGCATGGGAGGCCCTTGCAGGGCAATTGGTACGAGTGGCTTGTTGATGATGCGGAGGACACTCCAGAATGGGCAATCTACCAGCATAGAAACAGCCGGACCTACACGACAGATGCCGTCATGAACTATTCTCAACTTTTCGACAAGAATAGCGGCTCCTACAGTTGCGAGGGAACACGTCCAGGAAGACCAATAGCAAAGGCTGACGCAGGCTGGGGCTTGGAGTTCTTCGTGCAGAAGACTTCGCAGACAAGTACTCCTCCTCAGATTCATGTCCACGACGTCAACAACGACTTGTGGGCACATGGTGTCACGGAGATTAGCAAATCATACCCTTGTTCAGAACCCAAGTGCACGGTTTATGTGCATCCATACGGATTCATCGAAATTGTAAACGAGACAAATGAGCCTCAATGCAGCATTTGGTTGGAGCCAAGCACATCCACAGGGCCTCCTTCCAGTTTTGATTTGGAAACGAAGCAAGTCAATGTGGGTACCACATCAGAGATTTGTACTGACCGTGACTGTGAGTTGCGCTGGAAGGGGTGTGGGAACACCGGCTGTAAGGAGGAGAAGAAGCTTGGTGTGTGCACTCTCGTGAAAGCAACCTGCTCCAAGACTACTCCAGTGCATGCTAGGGAAAAAGTTGGAGATACATGGCTGCGATGACGTGCCATCCCCACCTTCTGTTTGATGAGTAACGATTTTAGAGATGGCCACAGGTACGAAAGCTCGGAGGGATTCCAGCAATATTCTCAAGTTGCCATGACAGTTGTTAGGAATTTGGTGAAAGATGATGGCCACTCTTTCAATTACATAATACGTGCAGGTACATGTTCCATTGCTTTTTCTCCTCGTTCATCAAAGAGACGTAGTATACTTCTCTTGCTCTCTAGTACTCAAGGCTCCGAAACGCAAGTACTAGTCAAAAAGGAATTTCAGAATGTAGCTGGCTCAACATTTTCACCAGATGACGCAAAACTCTTTTTGTTGATGGCAGACCAAGTTGTTTTGTCATTATCTTCATCTGTTTGAGATGTATCGGTGGTTCTTTCTGCAGCATTCAGTTAGCTCTACTTAATCGCACTGTAGACTACTGTAGGGTTCTTGTTGTTGGAGGTCGCCTGACACGCTGTCTCCACGTGTGTGCCACTATTTAGCCTCGTATGGTCGTGAAATTCTGTCTGAGATCGTGAATGATAATGCAGCTCCACAAAACAACGAATACTCATGGGAAACTTCAAAATCAGCACCCATTTCTAACCAACAGCATGCTCTCGACGAAACTAGTATGTGCAATCTCTGTGGTTGTCGGGCTTCTCCTTCTACCCGTGAAGATGGTGCCCCAGGCTGTTCCTGCTCCATCACAAGGGTTGATTTTACCACAAAGCAGTGCTGACCTAGTGGTTGCAAATGCACCAGCAGCAGGAGCAGGCAAACGGGGACACTTCATTTTCTTCGTTGGGCCACTCAAGGTACGATTACACGTTTGTTACATGCTCGCTTGTGGTGTATTGAGACTGTCGCGCTGTTCCTCGTCGCTCGGGCGGCTGTGCCTCTGTATTCTTGGGGTTGTACCTCACTCCGTGTTTCTCATTATACAGACTGGTTCGACCTACCTCCAAGAAGCATTGTGCTCACAACTAGCTCGGGATATTCTGGTACGAGACGGATATGATTTTAGGGGAATCTGCCTTCATCCTAATCAGACCGAGGGCGTACTTCAACGACTGGGAAAGTCGCTGCAGATTGATGTTCCAACTTCTGTGGTGCCCATGATGAATAGAACTAGGGAGCTAAATGGAATTTTTGTCAACGAGTACATGTCACTGAATGATCACATCAATTCATCCTATGTGACGTTGTTAGCACAAGCAGTGGAGAACAGTCGGTTTGCTCGATCGACGATTGTTGTGAGCTACCGTCGCTTCTTTGAACAGTACTTGAGTAACTTCAATCAAATTCAACGTCCAAAGAAAGGGAATCTGGGATGGCCACGAGAGCTGATTGGGGATGCTGATGCAAAGCCATTCCAAACACCAGGCAGACTTTGTACGAGCGATACCAATGAAACAGACTTACTCTATCGAATATTCTGTTTGCACAATGCAAGCCGAACCCAAGTCTATCGCGACTTGTACTCGCAGTCATTTGACTCTGTCAAGGTTATGGATATGCACGACATAACCGACAGAAGCAAGTATGAAGCAGCAGGTGACCCATATCTACAACAGTTTCTATGTCATACCGTCCCAGATACACCCCGTGCTTGCGCCGCAGCAAGAGAGGGTCGCATTGGCGTGTCTGAACATAGAAATCCTTCCATACCTTTGCATTACGACAGCATTGCCGTGGAAGCCTGGAAACAAGGCTTGTTTGGGTGCAATGGAATGCTGATGAAGAAAACCAGATTGAAACGTCGGGAGGCCTACAATGAAATTCGAGATCGCCAGGAGAAGCATCTAAATCTGACATGGAAGGATTTGCCTCTTACATGTCCGTCCACGAGTGAGCTGGAAGAGTTTCTACAGACTTCTCTCGCCTACGAACGCCAGTTGTTTCCCAAATCTTGGAGAAGCCGACAAGCCGATCATGAGTCTGCCTTCTGGAATGCTTTCGTGAACTTCAAATTCTGTTCTATCAACGCAACCACCGTTCTGCATAACATCAAGTGGCGCCAATTCCTCTATTCGCTTGGTTCCAAGAAAAAGTGTGGGCGAGGGCAAGGCCTGCTCACTGTGACAAACGATTTGAACAAAAATTCAAGTGTCTCTATGCAGTGATGGCAAGAAACAGCTCATTGGGATTTCTTCAGTTCAACCAACAACAACAGACGGAGCTCGCCTGATGAAATCATCTCTCTCACAATGTCTGTATAGTTTCTGACATTCATCAGGATGTCATTGCTCACAATGTGAAGTAAACTTGCACTTGACAACCAAGCACACCGACAACTTCATTCGCGGTATTCAGTATTTCTGGACACCGAGCATGTGTGGCTCTCTCGCTGCAAATGTTCTCTTGTATAACGTCTGCCAACATCGATTGTAAACGACGAATTCCGAGAAGGCGAACTTCTGCAGACACTGGTAGGTTTTACAGTCGGACACCAATCTAGAAGAGCTTGTATAAAAGTCGGTTACAGAGCTGCGATATCATATCGGTTCAGCTTGGAGGTATCACCTGTCCCTATCTTATTAAAAGAGCTGCGATATCATATCGGTTCAGCTTGGACCGAGGTATTGGAGGTATCACCTGTCCGTATCTTAAAAGCAAGGGAAAGCCAAAATATTCCTTCTACTGAAGAAAATATTCGGCGTATTGGTGGGGTAGCGCGACGACGAGTAGATTGCTCAGTTTGTTTGACTTCCTATTCTACATCTTGTTTAGGCTAGATTTATACCTTCTATAAACGGGCGAAATATTTTATCGGTAAACTCGCATTTCTAATGAGAGTGCCTAGAAGATCAAGTCGACCCACTCGGGGTGGTCGATGAAAGGGTTGCGGTTCCCCTGGATTTGAAAGATGACGTTGTTGCGGTAGTACTCCTCTTCCGTGGGTGGGTAAAGAGTATTCCAGGTTTTCAAGTCCCCCAACTTGCCAAAGAGGCCGTTTGTGGAAGACGTGCCACCGCCAAATGGCGTTGGGAAATAGTCAACGATATCGAGGGTGACACCGTTGCTTCCAGTGTCTCCGTTGTAGCGGGTCGCCATGTAGAAGATCATTCGAGCGACCGAACCCTTCACTGCATCCGGCGGCTCGAAGGTATCATCGGTCTCAAGACAAGTAGGACAGTCACCTGGATTAGCAGAGAGAGTACCACCTCCGTAAGCAAAATCCTTGGCGGCTCGCTCAGAATTGAGCGACTTGTCTGAGGCACGAAGAGCATGAACATCTGTTCCGGGACCAAGTGTCGTACCAAAATTGCCGTGCGCTTGGGACCAAACATGTTCACGATTCCAGAAGTCAGTGCAGCTGCAACCACTATCCCGGTCGGCTTTCGCGGTGGACCTACGGGAGTATAGGGTAAGAACATTGTCGGGGTTGAGCGGATCTTGATCAGTGCGCTGCGCAAATGGACGGGAACAGGACGGGAACAGGTTAGGAGAGTGCAAAATACAGATTATTGGTGTGGCAGTGGACATTGATATGCATACCATGAGGGCATCCCAACATCCCGGGGTGTACGACTGTTCGGTGTGGTCATCGATGATATCGTGCAAGGCACTCTTGAGCGTAGCTCCACTCTGTCCATACGCGTTTTCGTAGTATCCCCAGTTATACTGAACGAGAACCGATCCATCGCTTCCACTGTTACCGTGGAGTTTCACAGTCAGATCGACAGGGATCGTCCCCGAGAGGAAAATGTATTCCTCTCCAGACGTGCCAGTCCGCTGTTCACCTTGGTGACCACTGTATTCGATACGTAGGCCGCTCCAGATGGTACTCTCGCGGATTGATCCTATCAAAGCAAGAACAAAAGAGTTAGTCACTACTCACATCTCGCTCGTTCCGGGACGAAACATATTCATAATACGTACCATCAATTATGCCACCAATGCGATCAACCAACTTGGTCGTACCATCATACAACTGAATGTCGACATCAGCAGTGGAGTCCACCTCGATGTAGACATCAGCTAGACCAGCCGGAAGATCTCCCAATACAACAGTGACACCCGCACTGACGCTCTCGATGCGAGCTCCAGCACCAAAATTCGTGGTGGGCATTGCAGTGTCGATTGGATTGGTGGTCTGAGAAAGAGTTGGCACAACACCAGTCGCAATCGGGGCGGGAGTTGGGCTTCCAGCACCGCCACAGTTGAAGGTCTGACCAAAGTTGATGGCGCCCTTGGTCTCCGACTGGGGACTGAGCCAAGTGAAATCGGCCGAACTGCAGCCCGTACCCGTCCTTTGAAGCGAGAGTCCGGTCGGGTCGCTACCATTTTCGCTGACACCAATGTTGGTCGAAGTCATACCATTCGCTGCATTGTTTGTTGCCACGAAGCTACCTTCGTAGCTAATGAACTCAACAACACTGTTGGAATCGTCAATGAGAGCAATACCATCGGGGCCGTTCTGAATATTTTGCGGGAGATCAATGATAACAGACACGCTGACGCCAGACCCAACATCAGATCCCACAGGAATTGGAAGAGTGCTGTACGCAGATCCGCCGTTTCCATTGTACAAGACGACAGTGTAGGACGTAATGTCGAAACCAGCAGTATAGGCAATCTCAATGAACTCTCCCTCATCAGCACCGCTGTCGTCGTAATGGAACTCATTGATCCAAGCGTACGATCCAGCGGATGGGATAGTCACGGGAGACACAGTCGGAAGGGACGTGGTAGGAAAGTTGGTTGGGAAAGGCGTAGGGAAAGGAGTGGGAAATGCGGAAGGGAACGAGGTCGGCTCTGGTGTTGGTGGCGAAGTCGGAGGCGCGCTGCATGAGATGGTTTGTCCTGCATTTACACCACCTTTCGTTTCTGTTTGGGGAGACTGCCAGGTGAAGTCGCTGGCTTGACATCCAGTTCCTGCCAGCTGGAGGGAATGCCTCCTGCTGGTGGAGCTTGTCTCCGAAACTCCAATGTTGCTAAAGAGAAGTCCTGCTGCAACGCCACTGCTCGCTGTGAAACTTCCTTCGTAAGAAACGAGGTCGACGACAGCGCCGTTGTTATCGACCAAGGCAATGCCATCAGGACCACCGTTTTGGATCCCCTGCCTATTGATGAAGGCAAACGAAACGCCGGAAGAGAATGCGCCGCTCAGGCTCACAGTGGCGTAAGTGCTTCCATTGCTTCCATTGTAGAACGCCAGTTGCCAACCTGAGAGACTCGTGCCTGTGTAGGCCACCTCTACAAACTCTCCCTTGTCACTACCTTTGTTATCGTAGTGAAACTCGTTGATCCAGGCAGTCTGAAGAAGAATGAGTTCGAAGCAGGGATTAGTGGTAATTTTATATATTCTGAGTATCATCTGATAATGATAGTCCAGCATCAAACGCAGACAAAATCGATGCAGACAAAATTCACAACCTATTACAACCAGGGCCAACTTCTTCGACAAGCACTGTATGTACTTACTTGAGCACTGGCCTTGGCAATCAAGGCAAGCAACAAGATCACAGAGGCAACCATCGTCTACGGTAAAAGAGCAGTCGAATGAAGTGCCAGATGCAGCTTTATGAATGCGAATCATCACAGACAGATTGATTGTCAAACCCACGACGGGACTATGTAGGGAGACACAGGGACCATGTCACACTTCTCGAGGGATACCTGTCAATACTTAGAAAATGTATGTCTGATGTCGTTTCAATGTAAGAAGTCCTTTCTCCTCAATAGCCGATAGCGTGATTTGGTCGCCAAATCCGCTGTCGATATTCGGAGCGACCTACTAAAAAGGTCACCCAATCTTGAATTGTGCACACAAATTCCCACAGCAAAGGGCCACAACAAAATATATGCCACAAAAACTACTTAGCCAAGTCGTAGTCTTGCTAGGCCACCCGCTTCTGCAGCATTGGTCCGAACTCGTGTTGCCGGGTCATCAAAATCTTACCCGAGCAGTTCAATAGGTGTTCTTGATGATCCTAGAGCTTCATTTTTGCAACCGAGAACTACACGCCAAGTGTTTTCCTCCAAAAAGAAAGGATAAAACTGACCATGATTTGGTCGCTTACAGATGTAGCCGCTACTGTAGACGAATACTTACTACAATGCCGATATCTGGGACCACGTCTTCCATGTACAGTAACAGCCTTGATTGAAGCGGCAGTAGCACGTACCAATCCAATCCCGGGTGATAGGAATCTATAATGAAACGAAGTATTAGTTAGACAGATGGAACCAATCTACAGATAGGAAGCAAGACTGGCTGGGATACTCTTCATGAGTTTCGGAGGCTGGCCAAAAATTGGAATGATCCGGTCCCAATCGCCTTGGGAACGCTCCATGACGTTGTTTTGTGGCTGGAGTATCTCCAAGACATGCTGTCGGAGGCACCAATGTTCGCCAAGAAAACCACCCGATCCAGTTGGCACTGGACTAGAGAGAGAATGAACCACTCATTACTAACCGATGGCGAAGCCCGTAACAGCGTGGAAGATTCACCTTTCGATATTACTGTGCGGCTTCCACGGCAGAGTCTGCAAGAATCCTACACATTCCTAGCTGATGTGGTGGAAACAGCGCTAGCCTTTCTTGCTGGCAATTTCTTCACTGCAAGGTTTCATCAAAGCGAAAACGAGAAGAGGCTTGTCTATGCTCAGTACCAATTTGACCACATCGAAACTCCGTCTCCCATGGAAACTCCATCTGGCCTAGATATACCACTACGCTCTCGATATTAAAGGGATGACGGGACATGGCGAGTTGAGGCAAATTTCTACACGATCAAGTAATACTATGTATAGGCGGAGGTTTCGCGTAGAGACACATAATCAATGAGACAACAACTGCACATATGTGAGGACGGATCCCAGGATGAACCGCGATTGGGGGCCCGTTTTACCGTCGAACAGTGAGGGAGTTCGTCAACGCGGGAAGAAAACGTTGGGGTCGCTCCGTGACCTTCCCGTTGGTTCCTAGGCCAGGAGGGGCACTTGCCCCAACCTGTCTTTGTTGGGAGCCGTGGACACTCAGAGAAGCACCCGCAAAATAGTTATTTTGTCTGGTGAGTATTAAAATGTCCGACAGTTCCAGACAAGATATGAACAGTCGATTACATCAGAGCTGCGATGTCCTAGCAGCAAAACAAAGGCGTCGTATCGAGCGGAAACGTTTAACTTCGGTGGTAAAAGCCTTGCCTACCTTCTTACGATTTGGTTTCATTTGAGGGAATTTCGTGGGTCTCGTTTTTGTATTCGCCAGACATCTCGCTCTATACCATAACCACTAAAGTTGGTAATCATCAACTTCCTCCACCTTCGGCAAACAACCCCTCGTCGCCTCCAGCTCCTGCTGCCAATTCCACAGCTTAGCTAGAGACCGTTCCAACAGCTGTGAGAGAACAAGAGAAGGAAAATTATTCAACTGATGCATTTCAGCGAGCGCGGGTGGGCCATCGTCCCGCCCAATACCGCAATACCTCGTTCCCGGAGATTCAAAAGTTCGCCAGACGAAGCAGAGGTGGGTGCAAAAACCGTCTCAAGCTGCAACAGCTCTACCGCTGCCGACACTGACCGGGCGGGCAATGCTGACTTTTTGGTCACTTTCTAGAACGTTTCGTCGGCGTTCAGATCCTCCTTTTCTTCGAGCAGAATGAGGAAATCAGGGTCGAATAGGTAGAATTGTGTTCTCCCTTATTCTCGTTCAAAACTGCTAACCAAGACTTTGCATCCGATATCTCCATCAAGGATGAATCAACCCCGATAGAACGAATCGAGCTGCAGCACGCCTCATCGACCTTTCCGTACGCCTTGTCGTCGCGAAAGATTTTGATGTGCTCCAGATAGATGTCTGCTTCATCAGAGGTCATGGTTTTCTTGCAAAAGCTTTGAGTTTCCTTTCGTAGTCCGCGGATGTCGAAGTAGCTACCAAGGTAGTGCAGCGGTACTACGTTTTCAGCCTTGATTGGCTTGGTATTGTTGTCTCACAGGAAGTAATTCCAGTCAAGATGGCCGTTAATCCATCGAACTTCTAGCAGTTGCTTCCATCCAACACACGACTGAGCAGCAGCCTGTAGACTCGATTCAATCCTCACAACTCGATTGAAGAGCACATGTTGCGCCGTCAAGCAAAATGATGTCATGCTGTGCCTCATGTGCAGCCCAATCCAATATGCTACCAAACCACGTTGGAATAGTTAGGCCCAACCAACTAGTTATACAGTCAGTGGCATGGTCTCAATGGTTTGAGGATGCTTCGATGGTGACTGAGGTGCTACAATTTGCGAACTCACTGGAATCCGAAGGGCGGTACCACATAGTAGTTGAAGTAGATGGCGAACCAGCAACAAAAGTGCCAAACTACATTGTGCAGTCGCGTCATCTCAGCCTACTGAAGAGGGTTGGAATAGTTAGGAACCATCTTCAACGGACCAATCGTGACATTGTGGTCCACTAGTTCGAGGAGTCGATCATGCAAACTGAATATGATTGCTGGAATAGCTTCTTCAAGGGACAAATAGTGACATGCTGGTCCACTAGTTCCTGGAGTCGATCGTGCAAACGGAAGAGGGTTGGAATAGTTAGGAACCATCTTCAAGGGAGAAATAGTGACATTATGGTCCACTAGTTCGAGGAGTCGATCGTGCAAACTGAAGATGGTTGGAATAGCTTCTTCAAGAAGGGACAAATAGTGACATGATGGTCCACTAGTTCCTGGAGTCGATCGTGCAAACTAGAATAGTTAGGAACCATCTTCAAGGGACAAATAGTGACATGATGGTCCACCAGTTGGAGGCGTCAATGTCCGAATAATACTCGAATACTAGTAATTCACTACTGGGGCGATGATGGTGGCGATATAATGGAATGTCATACGCGACGTCCTTTTGCCAGTACCACGTGGCGCGATACTGCAAAATAGTCTAAGCGGCAGGTGCAACGATCGCTACGTCACCACCAACTGATCTCCAACACAACCTGTGTTCAAGTTCAAGATCCCAAATGTTGATGGCGAACCAGCAACAAAGGTGTCATTTGCACACTTTTTGAAATAGAGTAAAATTGGCAGTGTCAACTGTGACAAACTCAGGACGAGCTGAATTACTACCAGGTTTTCTAACCACGTTTGCTATGAAGCATCTCAACTATCAATAACCAGTGACTGGGAAGGAACTCGGTCGTGCGATTGTGCTACTGGTTCGTACTGAATGAGGGCTTCCAGCCACTGGTAGAGAGGCTCACACAAAATCAAAGTTTGTTTTGTTTTCAACACACAAGTTCCCAATCTAAATCTCTGACGACTTCTTTCGCTATGATTGACATGAAGAAGTTTACTCTTTTGTGCATTGCGGTGCTGGGATGCATCCCACAGGGCACTGTTGCTTCTTTCTTTTCCTCCCTTCGTGGTACTAGCTCTGAGAGCATCGTGAAGGATAACCAGAGTGATGAACAGTTGATGATTCAAACCATTCTTCAGAAGGCCGACAAAGATCATCGCACTCTTGGAGATGGTCCACCTTGTGGAATCCTGGATTTTCCTTGCACGAACGGGGCGGTCTGCGCTCCAAACGAAAGCAGAGATGACCAAGACTTCTGTTTGTGCGATGTTAGCGGTGGCTTTATCAACGACACTGCACCCGACGATCCCTCGATTGCGTTCTTCAGTCTCCAGGGATACAGGTCTTGCATTGCGGCCGATGAATGTACCAATCAGGGTGGTACAACCAACGTTTGTGCTCTTGAAGGAGGAGGATGCGAGGATCGTGCTCCTGACAATGGTCAGTACATGTGCTTCTGCAAGGAGGGCTTTCTGGCTGTCGCAAACTCCTTTGGAGAACACGGTCCTGAGGCTTGCGAACAAGTCAACGAGTGCCAAGTCTTCCCAGATATCTGTGGCGACAACAAGGTTTGCACTGACACTCCACGTTCCTTCAACTGCACTTGTAGAGAAGGTTTGATTGAGACTGAGGTTGGCGACTGCCTCGACTCTCAATTGGCTCAGAACTTAACCTCTTGTGATCCTTCGCTCAATGACGACTGTAAAGAACCCGAGCGGGAGTGCGATGAGCTTCTCAGCAAGTGTGTCTGTATCGATGGCTTCTTCCAGCCTGCTGGTGCTGGTGGTCAATGTCAGCAAGAGAACGAGTGCTTGGCACAGACCGATGTGGCTTGTGATCGTCGTGGACGCGGCGGACTCTTGCCACGCTCCAAGTGCATCGACCGAGACCCGATTGATGGTGATGGGAATCCTCGTCAAGGATATACCTGCGAGTGCCTCCCGGGATTCATCGACACC
>JAVCKV010097402.1:0-58545 GCA_032274145.1 Herpochondria borealis | reverse complement strand
ATCAGTCATCATCAATTTTCCAAAATTAGCTGAATACCAATAATGAGAAAGTTCTCCATCTTCGTTATCTATCCATGAGAAAGGCATAACATCAATAAACCTACCATTGTCTTCTTCACCATGTTCAGCTTGTTTTTGTTTTAATTCTTCAACTGATTCACATTCCATATTTTTTGGATAATAGATAGCGTTTATCATAGTTGTTTTATCTAAAAACTCTTCTCTTTGTTCAGCTGGCCAACTCTCCAAAATTATATTCAAATCATCCCAACTTAAAGGAGTATTGTGCAAATCGGTAGTGTAGATAGCAGTTTCCATATTGTCTGTATTAACAGACCAAGTCGATTTTACGAAGTTTCCACTATCATCATAAAAAGCTTCTTTTGCAGATCTTAAGTTAGGAAATGAAACTAATAAATCTTGTTCATGTTCAAGCGGATCTTTAGTTTCGACAATTAATTTGAAACCGCGTTTAATAATTTTACTTTCGTAATGTTTTAAAAATTTTCTTAAAGTAACTTTGTGTTCTTTAAAACTTTGAACTACTGGACAACCGAAATAAAACGATAATGTTGAAGCTATTGAAGTATATGCGCTTGATATATCAATATCGCAAAGCGTGTAATTACTAGCTGCGTATAAAACTTGCTTATTTAGGAAACATCGTCCTCCACCAACTTTAGCACCTGTATGTTTTTTACGAATACGATTTCCATCTTTCTTAGCTCCTGGCACATTAGTATAATTACCAATATTCTTAGGACTTCCATATATGGTAAATTCGTATAAGTCTTTTAATGATTCTTTGTTTCTATCTTTATACCCTAGGTGATTCAATAAGATAGCCTCGCTTAAGTCATTCACAGTTGTTCCTATGGTCAGTTTAGGAGCTAAACACATATTAGGAACTCCAACTTGTTCATATACTTTTTCAAATAATTTACTAAAATTTTTATATACTTCGTATACAGATAAATCGCCTAAAGCATATTTTTTCCAAGCTTCAGGATGTTTTAATAACCCATATAACATATTTGATTTGTATTCATCCATAAGGTTTTTTGCATCAGTTCCCATTTCAAGATTTTTTAAATTATCTCCGAATGAGATATTGCCTTGTAAAGCACCAGTATCTGCAAAGTCTATTGCTATTTTGTATGTAACTCCATTTATAACTATCAACCAGTTAGGAGAATATTTTTTAGCCATACCAGTTGATACTCTTCTATTCATCTGGATTTTATTTTTACGTATAGCTGTAACGATATCTTCCAGCAATTCTCCTTCGAAAATTTTACATAATTCAGCTAATAAGAAGAACGCGTATATGGTTATAGTACATGTTGGAATATTTGTACCATCATCATTTTTACTAAAATTCTTATGAAAGTCTTTTCTTGATAGATCTGAATTTTTTCTAATTATCTCAACATCCATTCCTTTATTTTTTAGATAATCCAGCACATGAAAATTTTCTTGATAAAACAATTCTCCATTACCAACATATTCATTCACAAGACTCTTAATTTTGGGGTTAAAGAATAAGATAGGGTCATTATACAAACAATGTTTAAATTGCGAGCTTATCATTTGATTACGAGCAGATTTACTTTTTTCTAAATCTATTAATAATTCGATAGGTAATTCTTTGATAAGTCCAGAAGCTATATCCTCAAGTTTAATTCCTCTCAAATAACCTACCTCATTAGCAGTTTTATGATTTAAAAATGTTTGTTGTCTCAAGTACTGTATTTTGAATTTATCATTATTCTTGGCAAGTTCTTCATAAGTGATTTTATTTAAAATACCAGTATAATCAGTAAATTCAGTATCTGTATTTACAGGTAATATTATGTTATCACTTTGTTTTATTTCAGTGTTTTCAGCTCCTTCAGGAATTAAATACTTATCGCCTTTACCACTATAATCCTTTAAGAAAATCTGATTTCCATTTCTGTCTTGCAACAAATGATTGATAGTCACATCTTGTTTTTTAACTTTCTTAGATTTTTTCTTAGATTTCTTAAGTTTTTTTACAACAGGAAAATCAGCTATATTTTGAGTGTTTTTAGTCATTTTGAAACCCCATTATTTGAAGTTTCAATATTTTCAATAGGTTTTTTTATCCAACCTTCATCAGTATAAATCCAATTGTTATTATTCGAATTAGATAATGTTGAAATATACAGGTGTTCTTTAGGGTTTGATGGTATACCATCATTTCTTTTTATCAGCATTTTTTAGCTTCACTTAAATTACTAAGCCTTGCTAATCTAATGACAATAAAACAGATATAAAGACGAATACTTGACTAATTTAGTAAGTTATTGATACTTTTCTAAATTTGTTGTACAATACATAAATGTTCAATTTTTCAATTGCCAACTTAGATTTTTTTGATATAAGATTGGAACTGAAATACATTCTGTTTAGTTTGTTTTCATCTGTTAAATCTGTACTGTCGTCAAACATTAGATTAACAAAACTATTGGTTAGGCCGTTGCACCATGCGACGGCTTTTCAGATATTCACCTTCAGAGCATTGCAAACCTTGTAAAAATCCTCCGTTCAATATATAATATTCGTAAATAACATTGCGAATAAATCCTATAATGACGAGATCTTCATAAGATCATATTTCCATTACATAATTTATCGCAAGTAAAAGGCATGGGCTAATATAGCTTAGTGTTGGTGTTTAGTATTATGTTAAAAAGTTAGAGGTTTTATGAAATCAAAATATTTTAAACTTGCAAAAGAAATGCGTTTTATAGGTGAAGATAATTTTAGTTCAGGTTTTAGGCTTAATATTTCTTTTGATGAGATTTCTTCATATATTAGTGGTTTTTCTAGTGTAGTTGGTTTTAATGAGGGCGGTGGAGCTGGTGGAAAACCTAGGTTTGATTGCATTGTTCCTATACCTCATTGTGACATGCCTTTGTTGAGTAAAGATTATGACTAAAGAGCAACCATCAAGTAAAGTTCAAGACAAAGGCGGAGCTAAAACAAAAGAAATAGATTTTGATCAGCTGAAAAAGTTATGCGAAATACACTGTACAAAAGAAGAGATCACAGACTTCTTTGATATTAGTTGTAGCACTTTGAGCAGAAGATTAAAAGAGGCTGGTTTCTCGACATTTGAAGTTTTCTACAAACAAAATATAAGTAAAGGAAAAATATCTCTAAAGCGCAAGCAGTGGGATGTAGCTTTAGATGGAGATGGTCAGATGTTAAGGTGGTTAGGAAAGCAAAACTTAGGTCAGAAAGAGCGGGTTGAGAGTGAGAACCATTACATTTCTGATGAAGTTATGGCGTTAAGTTTAAGTCCTATTAAAACAGGGATTAATGATTCTGAATAGAATAGGTGTAAACATGCAGGAACATAGCATACCAGATTGGATGATACCTTTATATGAAGGAAAGCATACATATTATGTTTTATATGGTGGCAGAGGTGCTGGTAAGTCATTTTGCGTAGCGGATTATTTGATAATATCTAGTTTTAGAGTTAAGAATGTAGCGTTTCTTTGTTGTCGTGAGTTACAGGATTCTTTAAAAGATAGCGTACATTTTTTGCTATCTAAACGCATTGAGAGTTTGGGTTATAGTAGGTATTTCAAAGTAACAAGAGAGGGTGTTTTGAATTTGAAGACCGGTGTGAGATTTATTTTTACTGGTTTATGGCAGAATACAGAGAGTATAAAAAGTATTCCAGATATAAGATATGTTTGGATAGAGGAAGCTGCTCAAATATCAAAAGATAGTTGGGATTTGCTTATACCCACTGTTACCCGTAATGAAGGTTGTCAGATTATTTGCACTTTCAATCCTGACCAAGAGAGAGATATTATATATCAAACCTTTGTCAAACGAGAACCACCTGAAGATTCGTACGTTCAAAAGGTGCTTTATAAAAATAATCCATTTCCCATGGGTGATAAGTTTTTTGTATTAATGGAGCATACTAAAAAACACAATTACGAAGACTATCTTCATATTTATGAAGGCGAGTGCAAGAGAATATCAGATGCACAAATATTTAAAAATGATAGGTGGCTAGTATTAAATGATGAAGATTTTACTGAGCCAGAAGGAATACATGCATATTATGGTTTAGACTTTGGCTTTTCACAGGATCCGACGGCTTGTGTGCGTTGTTTTATTCATGATAGCAGATTGTATGTTAGTCATGAGGCGTACAAGTTACAATTAGATATAAATAAGACAGCGAAGTTCTTACGCGAAAACATACCTGGTATAGATAGAAACACTATATACGCAGATAACGCACGACCAGAGAGTATATCTCATCTGAAGAAAGAAGATGGTCTAGTTGTGAGAGCGGTAGAAAAGGGCAAAGGTTCTGTTGAGGATGGAATAGAATATATTAAGTCATTCGACAAGATAATAGTGCATAAGAGATGCGTGAACCTTATAGAAGAGTTAACTAGATACTCATACAAAGTAGACGCTAGAAGCGGTGATATAACTAACAGCATTGAGAAAGGTTATGACCACGGAATCGATTCTCTACGTTATGCATTGGAGCGTTGCATGAAGCGCAAAAAATCCCCTACTGTTAAGCAGTTAGAGATTTTTGGTCAGAATATGGACTCATATTACGAGAAAAAGGAAAATAAGAGTTGGTCTTTATGAAAAATATACTAAAGAAGGTATTTAAAAGAAATGATAGTTGGCAAAATGGATTCACAGGTCTTGGTACTAGTGCTAGCCGTTCTAGTAGCACAATATTTAGGTCTGGCGCAAGACTAGATAGATATACATTATCTGAGATGTATAGGACTAATGGATTGGCTAAACGTATTGTGAATGTTGTAGTGGATGATGCTATGCGGGGTTTTGTTCATGGCGAAGAGGAGCTTATCAAGGAATTGAGGCGCATCAAGGCAAAGCAGGCTATATTTGATGGGGCTAGTTTTGGTAGGTTATATGGCGGTGCTATTGTACTTGCGTTAGTAGATGATGGGATGCCTTTAGAGAAGCCCTTAAATACTAAGAGAGTAAATAAGCTGGTGTCACTTAGAGTATTTGATAGGCATCAGGTTAGCTGGACAAATGATGATCTATGTACCGACTTTTATAAAGAGTATTATGGTGAACCCGAGATATTTACTATTACCAATAACCAGAATGGTTTAACTGGTGATGATTTATTCTTTAAAGCTCATAGATCAAGACTTCATATATTTGGAGGAGAGCGGTTAAGTAATAAGGATAGAGATGGTAACCGTGGTTGGGATGATCCAGTTTTGCAAAGCTGTTACGAATCATTGAGAAACTATGGAATAATAGTAGGTTCATCTGTTGAGATAGTACAGGACTTTGTGCAGGTTATCATGAAGATGACTGGTCTTATGGATAAAGTTACATCTGGACAGGAAGATCAGGTTCAGAAGAGGTTAGATTTAATAGATAGGACTAGGTCTACGCAGAATACGATATTATTAGATGGTGAAGGAGATGAAGATTATGAGAAACGGGCAAGTTCTGTAAGTGGTTTACCTGATTTGTGGGATAGGTTTAGTGAAGCAGTGTGTTCTAGTACAGGAATACCAGCTACTCGCTTGTTTGGCCGCTCTCCTGCTGGCATGAATGCTACTGGTAGTAGTGATATGAAGAATTGGCAGGATATAGTCAGTGCTTATAGAGAAGATGAGATAGAGCCGTGCATTACATGGTTACTAGATATTATTCAAAATCAGAAAGATTGGAAGAGTAAACCTAGTAATTTTGATTGGTATTTTCCAGCTCTTGAAGAACCGTCTGAACTTGAGCTTGCTGATATTAAGAAGAAATATGCTGAGATTGATATGATGTATATAGATAGAGGAGCAATATCTGCATCTGAGGCATGGCAAGAGAGGTTTGGTAGTGGAGAGTTTAAGTATAATATTCAATTATCTAGTGCTAGTGATGATATAGAAGCTTTTACGGATGAGGATGTTGATTTATTAGGAACTGATGATATAGAAGATGAGGAAGTAGGTGGAAGTAGAGATCGAGCAGAAAGAAGAGAGTCCTAATGTATTGCAGATTATATTAGAGGCTATAGATAATTTGCAGCAACGCAAGTATGTATCTTCTGTATATGTTGAGGACAATAATATAGTTATTACCTATGACAATGGATTCAAAGGTAAGATAAAGCTACCTAGTTTTGATAATGCTTTATTTAAGGATGAGTGTTTGAAATACGTCAATATTAAGTTACTTGAGCAGAAATCTGAGATGATATCGCTGCTAAAAGATAAGATTGCGTCCGTATCAAAGAAGGAAGGTCCAGTTGGACCAAAAGGTGATGCTGGTAAACAAGGCGAAAGAGGTGAGCGTGGTAATGGTATTAAAGATGCTGTTGTTGAACAAGACGGTCATTTGATTATTAAAACTGATGATAAGAATATAGACGCAGGTGAAGTATCGTTTAAAAGGTTTTTTGGTGGTATTGGCGGCATTACTTATACAAATGAATTAGGGATGCCTAAGAAGGTTGGTGGTCTTAAGAAAGGAACTAGGTTTGTAAATGTAGATTTTCGCATATTGATGACTAAGCTTTTATATGGTTATGAGTTTCCGTTTTTTAATGTCTTTGATATAGATGGTTTAGATCAGAAAGTAGAGATAGGCTATACGTTGCCAGCAGCAACTTTTTCAGTTAGTTTTGAGGTGCAGAATGTTGAGCTATTAAGACCAAGTACAATTAGCATTAGGCAGGATGGTAATTTGTTACTAGATAGCCTTCCTAATATATCACCAGTAGATATTAGCACACATGAAGTAAAGAAAAATACGCTTGGAGTGAGTAGCTTTGAGATATCAGCATATGATACAACTGGTGTAAGTTTTAACTCATATTTCCATGTATCGTTCTTAAACAAGATATATTACGGAGAATATACTGATGATATTACAGACGCTGGTTTTGCTAATCCATTTTCGGTGCTCAGAGCAACCGAATTGGTTTCTGATATAGAAGGAGAGTATTTATATATAGAATTACCACCTGGAAGTCATAATTATAAGTGGTTTTGTTATCCGTCTATACTAGGTGAAAATTACGTTTTTTATGAGAAGGTCAGTGATGTTGGTATTGTTATGGATGATGTTAAAAAGATAACCATAGAAAATGAATATGGACTTAGTATTGAGTACAACTGCTATCGCAGCTTAAACGAAATCAAAGAAGAGTTTATCATGGAGGTAAAGCATGGATAGTAATACAGTTAGAGTTTTATCATTAGATGGTGGAGGTATGCGAGGTTATCTATCGGCTACGTGGCTTGAGAAGTTTGTGCAATTGTGGGGAGTTAATGGTAACGAGTTATGGAAACATTTTGATGTAATAGCTGGAACCTCTATTGGTGGAATTATGGCACTTGGATTGTCTTATGGAAAAAGCCCTACTGATGTACTGCCATTATTTACTGAGGATGGCCCATGGATATTTACAACAAGTACAAGTACCAAGTCTTCACGCCCATCTATTTTAACTAAAATAAATACTATAATAGGTACTCCAATAATAAGCAGGCCAACATTTTACCCTAGTGATACTGATGGAATAGGATCTAGAAAATTGCAGGAAAAAGTAAATAGTGAGTTTGGCAATAGCACAATGCAAGATCTTAAAACAACTACTATAATTACTTCATTTGAAAAGAATGATACAGAGACTGACTTTGCTAGAGATACTAATACACCAGTATATTTTTCTAACAATAATATTATAACTGACTTAAGTGGTCAGGATTTTAAAATAAGCGATGTAGCGATGGCTACTAGTGCTGCACCATTATACTTTCCAGCTAAGACAATAGGAACAGATAAATATATAGATGGTGGAGTGGTGCAGAACAACCCAGCTTCATTTGCATTATCTATTGGAAAGGCTTTAAAACCTAAGGCGAGTCGTTATTGTGTTCTATCAATTGGAACTGGTCTTGGAGATGTTGGTTTTGCAACTAATGAGAATCAGAGTGTGGAAGATAGGATAAAAGGAGAAATAGCGAGGTTAAATAATAATCCTAAGTCCTATGGTGATAAATGGAAGTTATCTACTAATGAGGTCAAATCATTGCAACAATCAGTAAATAATCTTCAATTATTAGAGGGTGGTAGGTTGTTAATGTATTTAATTGGAGCGATGGGGGGAGGGCCTCAGGAAATAGTTGCTAAAGAGCTTGAGATAGAAAGTAATTATACGTTAGATAATCTCTATTATTATCGTATGCAATATTACCTAGAACCTAGCAAAGATACGGAGCTTGATCATTCTACTCCTGAAATACTAGATTATTATAGAATGTCAGCAATTGAACATTTTAATAATGACCAAGCAAAAATAAGTCAGTTTTTAGGGCATTTAACAGCATGATAAATAATGGAGTTAAAGTTAGTGGGTATATAAGACCAATTGGTAAGCAAGACAGTTATGCAACTCATCTTGATAACTTTGGTCGCGGTGGTATTCATAGTGTTGCTAATCAAGCCGCTAGAGATGAGATAACAACAGAGCGTCGTAGTATAGGTATGCTTGCTTATGATTATGAAACTAACAATATGTATTCATTATTGGGAGGCGTGGAGAATAGTAACTGGCAGAAGTTATTTGAGTATAGAGATAATGCAATAAATTTTAACGGTAATTTGCTATGTAACCAAGATTATATATTTGTAGGAAATAGAGATAATGTAGCCAAACCATCTCCTGCATTAATAGATATTAGACTAGATTTAATTGGCTTAAATAGAGATATTGCACAAATACAGTATGATAGAATACTACCTACTGGTAAGTTATGGATGGGAGATAGTTCAAATAAGGCAGTAGCTACTACAAACATAGGAGTTAATAATTTACCCCAGATAGGAGTAGCACAGTTTCCAGAACCAACAGGCTTGTTATCTATACCGTTGCCAAATCCTACTTTTAACCCATTAAGTGGTTTAGATTGGTTGATGAGCGGAGCGTGGCTTCCACAGATATTTGCAGGCAGTCCTGGTAGGATAGATCCAACAGTGAAAAATACTGTATTGTCCAGTAGTCTTGCAATGACGCAGATAAAAACCGCACAAGCTATAAAAAGACTAGATAATACTGGTTTTATAGTTCAAAAAAGAGAGGTTACTTTCGATTGGGAAAATCCAGCGATGTTAGCTATTCCTCAATCAGTTAAAGATTTTTATGATCTAAATAATTCATATACATTTACAAATGCGCAGGCATTAGATGAGATTGGAGCTGGTTTATTATATAATAGCTCTGAAGGTAATTTAAGTAAGGCGAGCTTGACTAATAACCATATATGGTTAGGACAGAGTGTAGGGGAAGATGATAACATACCAGTAGAAGTAGAGCATTTACCATCTGGTAATTTACCGAATCTAACAAAAGGTAGTATATGGCAAGGGGATGAAAATAACCGCCCCATTGAAATAGAATATAAAGCTGCACCAGACGATGCAACTTACATATTGCAGAAGCCGAATCCATCACTACAAAATGCTCAGAGTTTAAATACACTTAGCGGTGGTTTGTTGAAAACTACAGTTTTATCAAATGGGAAAATTAGTATAGCTTCTGGTGGGAAGGTACCAGTTATTAATGATTATGTGCGCCCAGTTGATTTGGTTGAAGAAGTGGAGATTTTGCAATCCGAGGTATCAGCTCTTGCTTCTGTAACAACAGGCCTTGCCTCTGATTTAACAGCAACTCAAGTCGTTACAGCTTTAGGAGGTTTACTAAGTTTTAGTATTACCAATGTTATTACAGGATTGTCAAATACGAATGCTAAAAATTATACTGATAGAGTTTTTAAAGAAAAACAACCTCTACTTACATTTAATAAATATAACGAAACAGAAGATTACAACAATATAGGCGTTGGTAATATTTGGTATGATTATAATCAAAATCATATTTTTCAACAAGATGTGCCGAAAAGTCGCCCCGGAGTCCGCGTATGTGCTTGGGATAGCTCTTGGTTTGCAGAGAATTTATTTGCGAGTCCTTATTCTCCGCTTTCTACGGGGTTGTTTGGTTACAAATGGGAGAATAATATTTTTTCTCCAAATATAAGGCAGCAAAGAGGTTATGTATGGGAAGTTGATTTTGAAAACACAAAATCACATGCGAATTACAGATTTCCTAAAAAGTTTTCGCTAAGACAAGTAGGACACGACCAAGGAGAAGAAGGTTGGAATGTAGAAGATCACGAATTGATGTCGTACGACAAATATACAGAAAAATTTAATTATAAAAAGCCTATAGAAATAGAGGATTATGTTATAATGAACAGTAAGGATAAGCACAGTATTCCAACAGAGTCTGGTAGTGTTTTTATAGAAAGAGTAACAGTGAATTAAAAAGGAGAGAATTAATCATGGCAACAAATGAAGGACCAAGTTTTCAGGGGCAATTATACGTAGGAAATATAGACGCCAATATATTGCGCTTTAACAACTGGGCAAATACTTTATTTAATCAAACAGTTGATATAGAAGAAGAAGATATTAAAAAACTTGTCTCTGGTTTAGAGCACGCAATTTCTCAGATTGAAGAGAATTTTAATCATATAAAAAATGATGTTTTACCATCTTATAAAATCTAAAAATATATTTTAGACCTGCATAGGTTATGTGCTATACTAATACGTAGAAAATTATTAAACAAAAATGCGAATAAAAAATGACAAATAGAAAAATATTTAAATATATAGATGGAACTGAAATAAAAGTTCCCATTACAAAGATAGAAGGCATCGGTGGCGTTAAAGTAACACCTCAGACAGATACTAGCGGTGATATAATAGATAAGGTTACCATTGAAATAGAAGAGCAAGATCTAGACTTAAGAGGTGTTACTCGAGAGGTTGATATTGTCAATAAAACAGATGTTGGAACTGGCAAAGGTTACAAGGAGATTGGCGTAGATGAGATGCTAAAACTACGGGACAATATGATGACCTTTGGCGCAGCTCCTACTGGCCAAGATGTAACTACATTAGATAGTGGAACTATCTTTATGCATACAGTAGATGTAGCTTAAAATAGAGGTGCAAATGCCAAGAAAAAAGAAAAGCAATAAAGTGCAAGCATCTAACTCTACAAAAGATCTATTGTCTTATAAGACAAATGAAGGAGTAAAAACACCTGTTACTCGTATTGTGGCTGGTAGTAACGTGACTGTAGAGCGCGCAAAGGATGTTACGGGCCAGTTTGAGTTAGATGAGGTGACCATTTCTTCTACTGGTGGTAGTAGTGCTGAAGTAGAGGTTGAGAGTGAAGGAACTCCAGTAACTGGAAACTTGTCTATTTGTAGCGGTTCTATTGATATTGATCTTGGCATTGAACTTAAGGCATTATCTAATTTTAATGAAACTGGTATCATGTCTAGAACAGGAGTTGGCACTTACAAAGGCCGAGCCTTGCAAGCAGGAGACAATATAACGATTATAAACCCTGACGGAATTGACGGTGATCCTGTTATTTCTTCTACTGGAGGCGGTGGTGGAGGTGGTAATATTACCTTGACAGGCTCTGTTACAGGTAGTGGTAGCAGCACCATAAATACAAGTCTGTTTAAAAGACAAATAATGCCAGGTGGTGAACTGGGTTGGTATTGGGGTAATTCTTATCCTCGTGTTGAGCATTCTCTACCTGATGATGACTATCCAAGGATTAATTTTTCTTATGGAGTGATAGGTTTTAATGAACGTTCATGGACTCAGAGTTTTTTTGTTGGTAAATATGGAGATTATAATGGTATATATGCGCTGGACTTTGCTGATGATGTAGATGGTAACCATCGACCAATATCTATTGTTATGCAACCAGAAGCCCATAAGGCCAACATATACTTAGATGGTCAACTGAATGTTAGAAGTAACAGAATAACAAAAGTTGCTGACCCAGTTGAACCTGATGATGCGGTTACATTAAGATATTTTGAAACACATGGTGGTGGTGGAGGTGGTGGTGGCAGTTCAATTAACTCGGTTGGTATTTCAGGTGGTGATGGTCTTGAAGTTACCAACTCACCATTGACCTCAAGTGGTACAATCAATGTTGCATTAACGCCAGAACTGAAAAAACTATCATCTTTTAATGCCGAAGGTTTGGTATATCGTTCAAGCGTAGGTGATTATTCTTCAAAGAGCATTTTAGCAGGTAACAATGTCGAAATAACCGAAGGTGAAGATGGTATAACCATCAGCGCAACAGGTGGGAGTGGTGGTACTGGCACAGTGACCGAAGTACGATTACGGTCTTATAGCTCTGGTTTAAAAACAGTGGGTTCAATTGTAACCAGTAGTGGAACACTTGGACTACAATTGAACGATGACTTGCAAAAAATATCTGAAATGGATACGGGGACTTTTGGGTTTGTAACAAGGTTAAATAATAGGTACGCTACTAGAGTGTTACAAGCAGGAGATGGTATCCAAATCACCAGTCCTAATGGTCTTGCGGGTAATCCAGTTATTAGTGTAACTGGAGGCGGTGGTGGAGGTGGTAATATTACCTTGACAGGCTCTGTTACAGGTAGTGGTACTGACACAATTAATACAAAGCTTAATCCAATACAAGATTTAGGCGCTTCTAGGGTATTGCGTTATAATTGGGAAAATGGTTATCCAACTTTGGAATATAATATACCCGAAGATAATGGGACTACCCTGGCAAATAATATTGGGACTTTAGGAGGGGTGGCTGATAGATACTGGAGACAAGAATATAATATTGGTGACTCTGACACATGGAGTGGTAAATATTTTTTAAGGTTTATCCATAGTAAATCTGCAACGGCAAGAACACCTTTCGCTATTTATATGCGCGATTATAATGACCCTAATTTACAAAAAGCAGATATAATATTTGATGGCTTAATGCAACTTTCTGGAAACAGAATAGTAAGCGTTGCAGACCCTATTGCAGATCAAGATGTAGTCACAAAAAAGTATTTTGAAACACATGGGGGCGGAGGAGGCGGTGGTTCTATTAATTCCGTAGGAATTAGTGGTGGTACAGGTCTTACTGTGGATAATTCACCGTTAACTTCAAGCGGCACTATAAATTTAACTTTATCCCCTGAGTTAGAGAAATTATCCGACTATAATGGTGTTGGTTTATTAAGTAGGTCCGATACTGGAGATTACAATCCTAAAACTCTAATAGCTGGAGATAATATTAATATTATTGAAAGTGATAATGATATAACAATTAATTCAACAACAGCTTTATCACCTGAATTGGAGAAGTTATCTTCTTACAATGGTGTTGGTTTGTTAAGTAGGTCCGATACAGGAGAGTATTCGCCCAAAAACATAGTTGCGGGTGATAATGTTACAATTACTGAGGTTGGCAGTGATATCACTATTAATTCTACTGGAGGAGGTATCTCTTTACCTGATATTGATGTATATGGCAGTAAACATTTAACATTTGACTTTCATGATCCTTATTTTGGTTATGTTGTCAACTATGTTGGTCGTGGCGATGTGGATCAAAGTGGAGAAGAGGAGGATTTATATTTTAAAACAATTTATGGTACAAATGAAGAAACAGTAGGTGTTAAGAGAAATTTTGATTGGACATACGCTCTAGGAAACGAAACAAATCAATATTTCAATAGTGCGGTTTTATCTTCAAACGTAGCCAGTAATTCCAAAGAGTTGCTGCGTTTACAATCTAGTGACTCTGGTTATCTAGACGGGGTGTTTTTTAACACTCCGTTGCACTTAAACTCCAATCGTATCATAGGCTTACCTGATGAGTTTTTAGACCCTAGTGAAGCTGTAAGTAAAAAGTATGTTGATGAAGTAGGAGACGGTACTATTGTTGTCACGGGTGATGTAAATGGAGAGGGAACTGTTAGAAGCGGGATTGCATTAACTCTAAACCCTAATCTTGACTTAACATCAGGTTACCTTAACCTAATCTATAGTAATAATTCAAGGCATTCAGAAAGTTTTAGCTCCAACCAATTCTTGAACAACTGGACAGTTGGTTATGATAATAAATATTATTCGTGGAATGTATTAAAGCGTTGTAATGAGAATAATGAATCTTACGAGCTGTCTATCAACCATGATTCATTGGGTAAAATCGATATTTACAAAATAAATAGAGATGCATTTACGATGCACGTTCCGATTGTTATGGGTGGTAATAAAATTGCAGAAGTGCCTGATCCAGTGGATGATGGAGATGCTGCAAATAAAGCATATGTGGATGGTCAATTTATAACAGGGGAATATAAATTAATTGCTAGGGATGACGCTCCTAATGGTTGGCTAAAGTGTGATGGGTCAGAAGTCTTGGCCATATCTTATCCCGACTTGTATGAATTAATAGGTGATAAGTTTGGAGATGCTGTGGATGGAAAATTTAGATTACCAGATTTTAGTTCTTCAATTCCAGTAAGTACAAGAAGTGATAGAGACATAGGAGGTAGGGTTGGGTCTAACTTAAAACAAATGACAACTAATCAAATGCCAGCACATAATCATATAGGCGTTACAGCAGAAAAATCTGCTTATGAAAGTGGTACATATCGTTTTCAATTAACATCAAATGCTCGTACTCCTGAGACTCAAGTAAGAGATAGAAATAACGGAAGGGGTGTTGCTCATCGCTTTGGTCAACAAACCTTCAGAACAATGCCAGTATCAGATACCCATGATCATACCTTCATAACTGACATTGTGGGAGCTAACGAACCTTTTAATGTTGAACAATCTGGTTTAGTGGCGGGTAGCTGGTTTATTAAAAATTAATATAGATAGGAATTAAAATGAAAAACAAAATAAATTATAAAGGATTAAAATTATTATCAGCTTTAAACACAGATGTTAATGAGGCGATTATGCTGGGTGGTCAAATATTTAATCCTACAGTTACTACTGATAATGAGTCAGAGGATGTAGTAGATTTTGATTTATTAAATGCGTGTTTAGAAGAGTTAGATGATATTGTTGAAAGAACAACAATAATCAAAGGTATAATTAATGAATACAAAGGTAAATAATATGCATGAATTAAAAAAGAAATTTAGTAGGAGGTTGCATTAAAGTGTACTGCAAAATAGATTATTGACATCTATTCATTTCTTTAGGATAGAGTAGGCATCAATGATAAATTGATAACTAGATATAGCATTGTTGGAAAAGAACAAATACTACATATTGTGTTTATTTTTTTGTATAAAGCTTGCAAACGCACTTTTGAGGTTATATAATGTAGTTATAAAAAATGCGAATAAAAAAAATCTACATTTTATGAATAACCAAGATAACGTTAGAGAATCTGCTGTAACCTACTTCAACACATTTTTAATCGATAGGGATTTAGCAACATCTGCTGATACCAACATATCAACAGATGCTAGAAGAGAAATTGCGCGTCATACATTAAAGCTGTTTGAAGAGAAGTTTAATATGCTTAAGAAAGATGTGGTTTAAATAATGACTAATACTACACTTGGTGTAGTAAGGGGACTTAAGCTACCATCTTCTGATGCAATAATTATTGAATATTCTGGAATGCTTTTGAATCTTTCGGAAAAGCTAAAGTCTCTTACTATAGAAAACTTTATTAAAAATAAGAAGTTTACTAGATCGTATAACAGATCAGTCAGGAATGATGATATTGTTGATGATTTAGAGCTTGCCTTAAAAGCTGTAAAAATTGGTATTGCTAGACAGGTGTTAGCTTCCATCAGGTTGTTACCTAAGTTATTTACTGAGGTAAGTTCATTTACTAAGCGCAGTGTGAAGCGTTCTATAATCTATATAGAAAATAGCGCTTCTAGTGTAGTACCAGTGTTAAATGGTGGTGCTACATTTCGATTTCCTAAAATAGCTATATTACGTAAAAACTGGGCATTAGAAAATGCTCGCTTAATTAAATCTCTTCCAACCGAAATGTTATCTAAAGTATCTCAAGCAGTGTCGCAAGCTGTAGCAACTGGAGAGAGAGCAGATAGTCTAAAAAAACGTATTACACAGATCACCGATATTACTGGAAGAAGAGCTAAGGTAATTGCTCGTGATCAGATATCCAAACTACGCGGCGCATTAGTTCGCCACGAGTCTCTATTAAGAGGCGTATTACATTACGAGTGGTCTACGTCTAAAGACGAGGCTGTTAGAACATCTCATGAGGTAATGAATGGCAAGATATGTTCATGGCTTAATGCTGATATTTATAAAGACAGTTTAAATGATAAAAAATGGAAAAAGCGAGCTTCTATTCGTGGAGTACAGCAACATCCGGGAGAAGACATAATGTGTCGTTGCGCTAGTTTTATTGCAGTGAATGTTGAAGGAAAAAGAGAGGTAGCATGAGTATACGTTTTGATTCAATAAAAATGCCAAAGGTTACCAAGACTAAGGATGGTTTCTTACGTGGTGAGGTAGTTGTATCAAGAACTGGAGTGTTTAATTATCGTAATAATGATGGCAGCCTTCGTGGTGAGCTACGACATCCAGACGAGATATTCAAGACTGATAGTTTAGATACGTTGAAGATGATACCAATTACTAATAATCATCCACCAGAGTTTGTAAGTAGTGTTAATGCGCATAAGTATCAGGTTGGTTATACGGGTGAGCATTATGATGTGATGGATGACAAGGTAGTAGTATCAATGACAGTTACTCATCAGGACGCAATTGATGCGATACTTGATGGTAAGTTAGAATTGTCTTTAGGATATGATGTTTCTCTTGAGCCAAAGAAAGGGACGTACAATCAAGAGAAATATGATTTTAAGCAAATATCACCAAAGTATAACCACTTGGCGATAGTAGAACGTGGTCGTGCTGGAAGTGAAGCAAGGTTTAGGTTCGACAGTGCTTACGAGCAGGTTGAGTCTGATAAGAATGTACAATTAATTAAAAAAGGAAAAAGTATGAGCGAAGATAAAAGCAATATTGAAGTAGATGCTAGGCTTGATGCTGCAGCTGCTCGATATGATACATTAGTATCAGAAAATAAAAGAATGCAGGAAAAGTTAGATACTGCGTTAGAGAAAAATGAATTACGAGAAAAGGCTTTTGAGAGTCTATCTAAGAATTATGATGAAGAAGTTAGTAAGAAGGCTAGTGACATCATTGATAAACAAGTTATGGATAGAGTTGAATTGTTTTTAAATGCTGCCCCATTTTTAAAAGATATAGAAAGCTATATGAAGCATTCTGATAGAGAAATAATGGAAGCTGTTATGACCGAGTCGCGAGGTGATAGTATGGATTATAAAGATAAGAGCGATGATCATGTAAAAGGAATGTTTGAGCTTTTTGTGGGTAATAATTCACGCCGTAGTGATACTCGTACTATGGATAAAGTATTTGGTGTGCTGAAGCAGCGAAATGATATGAACCATAACGGTGGTTCTATGCATGAAATCATAGCCAATAGAGCAAAAGAAGATTGGTATGAAAAACAATATGGCAAAGGGGGGAAATAAACTATGCAGGAAGAATTTTTAACATACTCAGTACCAAGGTTAATTGGTCAAGTAGCAGATACATCTCTTAGACAAATAGATAGTTATGTTGCTGAAAACGAAATAGGTTTTGGCGAAGCTGTAAAAAGAGGAACTGACACTTCGAAGCAAGTAAAGAAGCTGGATAATCTAACTGACTTTTTAGGGGTAGCTGTAAGGGATGAAAAACGCACTGAAAGTAAGTATCCAGAAAACACAATGGTTTCAGTTATGACTCTTGGCAGAGTTGTGGTTAAGGCAGCAGAAGCAGTAGTTGCTGGAGATAAGGCTTATGTTCATGCGGATGGTACAATTAACAAAACAGAGGCCAGTGGTCAGTTAATTGGAGTGTTCATGAATAACCAACCTACAGCAAATGAATTAGTAATTTTAGAAATAGGTAGGAAGTAGATATGAGTAATTTTAATACGAATAGTTCGCCAATTAGTGCTAAGACATTTTTTAGAAGTGATAGTGCTATGGGTGGTGGTTCTTTAAGTAGCAGCAGAGTTGATGCAAATGATGTTTTGTTTTTTACAGAAGATCTAAAGCATCTTGATCCAAAGGAGTACGATGTCATTAAAAACGAACTTAGCTGGCAAGATTTGTTTTTTACAAGAACCGATATAGATGCTGGAGCAAATAACTATACATGGAGTTTGTATGATAGTTTTGGTGAGTCTAAATTTAGTGCAAATAATTCGAATGATGTGCAAATAGTAGGAGCAACTGGTCAGCAATATACATCACCATTTGGTAATATTGATGTTGCGATGCAGTTTACAGCGCAAGATTTAAAGGCGTCTGGTATGGCTCGTAAGAATATTATTACAAGGCTCAGAACACAAGCAATGCGTTCTAACTTCGAGATGATGAACAAGACGTGTTTTGAAGGGTACGCGCCTCTAAAAATACCTGGCCTGTTGTCGAATGAGCATATTACCAACAAAGCCGCGGTATCAGAAGGAGCTGTTGGCACAACTCCAGCCGAGAAAATGGATTGGGCAAACAAGACTCCTGAAGAAATATTTAAAGATCTAATGGATGCTTATAATGCAGCACTTGCTGCAACGGGTAATAATATCAGACCAAATACACTGATTATGTCTATGACTTCTTACAATGATATAGCGACTCGTATATTTAATACATTTAATGGTCAAACTATATTACAACAAATCGTAAATATGACTAGTGTTAAAGTTAAAGGTTTTCCTGAGTTAAATAAGAAGTTTGAAGGTGGAACAGATGGATTTATTTTCTTTAAGAATGATCCAGACTATGTAGAGCAGTTAGTTCCTACATATTTTGAGACTACAGATCCACAGCAAGAAGGTTGGACATTTACTGTATATTGTCGTTCTCGCTATGGTGGTGTGATTATTCGTCAGCCTAAGATGTTTGTGGTTCGTTATGGAATTGGCCAAGCTTTAGTTACTTCTGCTCCTAATAGGTTCATTGTACAAGGAGATACAAAGTCGGTAACAAATACTGATATTGATCTTCTAGCTGATATACCTGCAAAAAAGAAATAAAGGTAAGTAATGAATGCACTTGAGACGTTTAGAATAATAGCAACTGAGTTCAATTACTTAAGTGATGAAAGAGTTTCTAAACGTCTTGAGTTAACTACTAGAGAGGTTAAGAACCCAAAGCTTGATGAAGATATTAGAGAGGAAATGATAGCATATTTAACTGCGCATTATCTTACATTATCAGAAAAGCGTAAAGGTGCTGGTGGTGAGGTAGCCTCGGTGTCAGAAGGAAAATTATCGATTACATATACTACTGGTTTTAGCAACGTTAGATCTGACTTAGCGGTAACTAGTTATGGTCGTACATACGATCGTTTGATGCGTAGTTATAATATAACTCCAATTACACGTGTAAGCGAAAGTTATATTTAGCAAGAATTATGAGTATAAAAGATATAGATAAAGGCGTGTTTAAAAAACTCAAAAGAATGAAAAAAATGTCTTTAGAAGTTGGGGTGTTCGCTGATGCTAAAAATCCTAATGCGGTAGGCACTGCTTATGTGGCTGAATATGCAAGGCATAATGAGTATGGAGCTAAGGTTGGTCAAAAAGGAGAAATACCAAAGCGTTCATTTTTACGCTCTACTGAAGACTATCAAAAAGATAAATGGGCAAAACATTTAGAAAATATAGTCGATAATGTGATTGCAACTGATGGTGATGTGAATGTGGATGATGAATTATATAAAGTAGGTGATATTGTTAGGAAGGATATTATCAACAAGATAGATAGTAATATTGGTCCTGAGAATGCCGAGAGTACAAAGAGGCGCAAAGGTCCTAAAAAAACAAAAACATTAATTGATACTGGTGCATTAAGGCAAAGTATAGAGGCGCGAGTAAAGAAAAATGTTTGATGTATTTAGAAAAGAATTAACGGTAATCAGGCAAGGCGATGGTGGTTTTGTGGATGGTTACTGGCAGGATGGAGAAGGTAGTAGTTTTAATATACTAGCTAGTATTCAGCAAGCAGATAGTGAAGTGCTTGAGAGTTTACCAGAAGGTTATAGAACTCGTGAAAGCTACGTATTATTTACAGATACCAAACTACAAACTGCAATTAAGGACAAGCGTACACCTGACTTAGTGGTGATTGAGGATGAAAAATATATAGTGACTAAAATAATGCCATGGCAGCATTTGGACCCGATTAAACATTATGAGATTGTAGTGGTGCGTGAAAACGTTGATGAATAAAAAAATATATAAGAAAAACAGATAATGGAAATTAAGGACATATATAAAAAACTTAGAGAGTTTGTGATAGCTGCCACAGAGTTATCTGGTAATAAGGTGGTATTTGCAAATCAGTTAAGTAGCTCTCGTCCTAAGAAGCCATTTATAACAATTGATATAGGTAGTTTTACCAGCATAGGTACACCTGTAGTTAGCACAATTGATAATAGCGAAGTAGCTAACTTTACTGTGCCTATGATATGTAATGCTGAGTTTGAGTGTTACTCAGACAAAGTGCATGAAGCGGAAACTGTTCTACAGAATGTACATATGCAGTTATTTTCTGAAATGCAAAACGATATATTCAAAGGGGAAATGTCAGCTAGAAATACTAACACTAAGACTACAGCTCTACCAAAGATGTTAAATGAGCAGTTTGAAAGTAGGGCGATATTAGAAGTGAATATTGGTTTTAATAAAGAAGCTCAGTACAAAGTAGGCACTATTGAGACGGTGGTAATAACAGAAATGCTGAACGAATATACAAAAGAATTTACTATAAGCAAAGGTGTATAAATATGAGTTTAATAGATAATATAATTGATGTAACGATTACTAAGAACACCTTAGGCATAACATCTGGTGGATTTAATAACTTACTTATTATTGGAAAGACTAAGAAAGTGCATAGAGTAAAGACATATAGCTCTATTGATGAAGTGGTATCTGACTACGAGTCTACAACACCAGAATATAAAGCCTCTGCGCTTGCTTTTGGTCAAAGCACAAAATTATCCAGGGTTCTTATTGGTCAGGCTATGGATACTGAAAGTTATGTAGATGCATACGGTAAGATAGAGCAAGAGACTGATGACTTTTATGGCGTAATGATTCTTGAAGACAGTAGTAATCCTTTTGCTGATGTAATTGACTTTTCTGCATTAATTGAAACAAAAGATAAAATATTTGGCGTAAGTAGCAATGAATCATTGATATTAGATAGCGGCGATGCGACTAGTATATTATCGCAGTTGAAAGCGTTAAATAGAGAACGTACTTTTGTAATATATAATTCAGGTGCTAATGACACCTCTGTTTTTCCAGAAGCAGCATGGTATGGCTTGATGCTATCTAAGGATGCAGGGTCTGCTACATGGGCGTACAAATCCTTATCTGGATTTTCAACAGACAAATTAAGCGCTAATCAAATGAAGATTATTGATGATAAGCATGGGAATTACTACGTTCCTCTTGCTTCACGGAATGTTATGTTGAGTGGTAGAACTGCTAACGGAGAATATATAGATATTATTCAAGGACTAGACTGGTTAACAGCTCAGATTAGAACACAGATTGCTAATGTATTTGTCCTGAGTGATAAAGTCCCATATACGAATGCAGGTATTGCAGTTATTGAGAGTATGGTCCGTAATAGCCTAAATGCAGCAGTTGATAGAGATATTATAGACGAAGATAGTATCAGAGTAACTGTTCCCGATGTACGTAATATACCAAGTGGTGATAAACAAAATAGATTATTACCTGATGTTAAATTTGAAGCTCGCCTTTCTGGCGCAGTGCATAAAGTAAAAATACAAGGAACAGTAGAATTATAGGAGAAATAATATGGCATTAAAAACGTTTGATCCAACTCAGCTAAGCGTAGTAATTGGTACTGCTCCAATATTAGGTTTTGCAGAAGATACAATGGTATCAATTGAGACTGAGGATCCGCAATATAATGATAATACGGATATCCATGGCAATGTAACTCGCTACAAAGTTAATAGGAATACGGCTAAGGTAACTATTACTCTGACTGAGAGCTCTGCTTCTAATGATTTGCTAAGTAGTTTTGCAGAAGCAGATAGAATAAGTAATGCTGGAGTATTTCCGATAATGATAAAAGATTCTAATGGAACATCTTTATTTAGCAGTACTGCTGCGTATATAGAGCAGATACCAAATGTTGAATTTGGGGCAGAGGCTAAAACTAGGGAGTGGAGTATCAAGGCAACTAATGTATCTAACTTTGTAGGTGGAATAAAATAATATGAATAGTAAAACATTTACCATTAATGGACATAACTACACAACAAACAGCATACCAGCTAGAAAGGCAGTAGGTATTGCTTATAGATTAGTTGGAATATTATCAGATGGTATGGAGTCTATATCGAAGCTGTATGAATTAGATAGTGATGGTAAGCTGATACTTGATGTACTAGCGCATACAGTACGTGATGACATGGCTATCAACGAAGCTACATTTGATAATATCTATACGGGTAACTTAGCTGAATTGCTTTCTACGCTTAAAGAAGTAGTGGAGTTTAACTTCTCTGATTTTTTGCAGGAAGGAGGTATTGGCAGCCTAGTAGATACAAAAGCAACTCAAGCTCCCGAAAAGCCAAAAGTCAAATAGATAATATAGGCACTTTAGATAAGGAGTTAGAGAAAGAGTTGCTATTCTGGCGTCCTATTCTTGATGGAGTAGTAAGCTATAATGAGGCAAGTAACATGCTGTCCTTATCTGATTTATTGAAGTTAAATGATTTAATTGATATGAAGCAGGATATTAGTCAATACGAATCTAGCAAAGCGCAGTAATGTAGGTATACAAATGATAGCACGTGAATTATTAGTCAAGCTTGGGTTTAAGATAGATCACAATAAGTTAGATAGATTTGAACATAATATTGAGAGTGTTAAATCTCGCATTGCTACATTGCAAAATAAAGTAGCTCAAACATTGTCACCTAAGGTCAATGTTGCTGAGCTTATCAATTACAAAAAGGAATTATCTAAATTATCTACTACCGAGCGTAAGAAGGTGTTAGAGCTTAATAAGATAGAGAAGCTAAAAGCCAAGGAAGATGCCAAGCGTTATAAAGAGCGCATTAGACAATTGCGTGGTATACAAGCACGTCTTCGAGATAATAATGGAGAATTTAAAAGAGCTATGGTGGCAGCACGGGCTGCTAATATGACTTTCTCACGTTATTTTACTAGGTTTGCGCTAGTTGGAGCGGGTGGGTTTTTACTTAACATTAAAAACACCTTAAAGGAAGCTAAGGAGTTTAAAGTTGGTAACTTAAGTGCTACTGGTGGAGGCTTCACTAACGCTCAGATTAATAGCGTTGATAATTACAATGACACCTTAACTAGAACTAAGCGGATAATGAGTAGTCTGCGCAATGAGTTTATTACAGGACTCTTGCCAGTATTTGGTGATTATCTGAAAGACCTGAATTATTGGCTGGTGACTAACCGAAAACTGATACAGACTAAACTCAAAGAGTTTATGGATAAGTTGATAGTTGTATTTAAAGGTTTAGGTAAAGCCGCAAGTTTTGTATATAAAGCTTTAGACCCATTGGCACAGATGATAGGCGGATGGGGTAATGTATTAGTTGGAACCGTAGGAGCAGGAATACTATCATGGGTAGTGCGACTTGGTGTGTTTTTAGGTGGTGCATCGGTTGCAGTTGCTGTGTTCACAAGATCTGTATTTACGCTAACAGCTGCGCTTCTTACTAATCCAATAGTCCTTACTATAGCGGCGATAGTCGCGGCTCTAGCATTACTAGTAGATGAGATTTATGTAACAATAAAAGGTGGTGACAGTCTGATCAATAGATTTAAGCCCTTGCGTAAGGCATTTGATTTGACTGGTATTGTGTTTGAAGGTTTTTTAGATAGCCTGAGAGAGATTGGTAAATGGTTTGATATTATTGCTGATAAGGTTGCGGCTTTCACAGGTGGCGCATATGATAGTATTAGTAGCTTTTTTAATAAACTACCAGCATTTAAGTTAAAGACCGATTTAGATAAGCCAGACGGACTTGACGAGTTGTTATTTCAAACTAAGGGTGGCTTAAATGTATTTAAAAGTAACGATAGTTCTAATAAGATTTTTCGTAACATAGAGCCTAGGGAGGTAACTCCTAGGAGTGTTGCATCTTCATCCATTAATAACCGAAATAATAAGATTGTAGTAAATAATAGAAACAATGTTGATGTGTCACTTAGTGTTCCTGAAGGATACACTCAGTTACAAATAGAGCGATTTGGAACTATCGTAGCTGATAAAATAGATGAAGGTTTAAGAAAGGCTAATCTAGAAACAATCCATGCGATAGGAGCGTATTAGTGTATGGCATCAATTATAGGTTCTATATTACAGTTATCACCACTTGCACGCAGTGCCAAGAACTTACTAGTTGCAAATGGTAAAAGTAGCATAGGTGACGTTGTTATTGATGCTACTTTGAATGAAGTTGTTGATTACAGTAGTTCAGTCACGGAACACCCAATAGAAAACAAAACGGCAATTAGCGACCATATATTTAAAAAGCCTTTGAAGGTAAAGATAGAAGGATATATAACTGATAGTCCTATTCGTCTGATGGGATTGTTTGATACTCCATTGCAGGATAATTCACTGAGTAGTTTGATTAGTAATATTAAACAAACTTATCCGTTTTCAAGCGATGCTAGACCTAGCAGCGAAGCTTACTTTGCGTTAAAGCAAATTTACGAAGATAGAAGTTTAATTACACTAGTTACCAAGTTAGAAATATTTGATGATATGACAATTGAGTCTTTAAATTTTAATAATGATGAAGATACTGGTGGAAGGTTATATTTTACAGCCTCGCTAAAACAGGTACGTTATGCGAAGATATCCAGCTCTGTTAATGTCAGTTCAAAAAACATAAATTTACAAAGGGCGACTTCTCCAGTAGTAAATAGAGGTATTACGCCTAACGCAACCGAAGTTATAGATGCAAAGCCAAGCTCAAAATCATTTGCTGCATCTATAGGTGATTTTTTAACATCTCCATTTAGAGCTATAACAGAAAGAAACGCTAATAATCCAAACAAAGGCACTGCCTTTAAAAAGATTATGAGTAATAAATATATAAAAGACTTTGGAGAGTTCTTGAGCCAAAGAAATTATACAAAGCAAGTTAAAGAAAACAAAGGTCAGGCTTTTAAAAACATCATGAGTAATGAACGAGTACAAAAAGCTGGAGAAGTTCTTAACGCTCGCTAATGCTAGAAATATATTGACAGAGTGTTTGCGCACTACTATACGTATATACGTAATAATGTACAACAGGATAACAGTATATATGGCTAAAATTATTTCTATACTCAATCAGAAAGGCGGTTGTGGCAAAACTACTATAGCTATTAATTTAGCTCACGCCCTTAATATCTCTGGTTATAAGGTTCTAATTGTAGATAGCGACCCTCAAGGCTCTGCGCGTGATTGGAATGCTTTAAATGATGGTAGTATAATGCCAGTTATAGGATTAGATAGAGAGTCTCTAGCCTCCGATATAAAAGCGGTTAAATCTGGTTACGATATTATTATAATAGACGGTGCTCCATCTATAGAAAAAATGCTAGTAGCTTCTGTAAAAGTATCGGATGTTATAATTATTCCTGTTCAACCATCACCTTATGACATCTGGGCAACATCAGACTTGGTAGACCTTATTAAAGCGAGGCAAGAAGTAACGTATGGCAGACCTTTTGCTAGCTTTTTGGTAAGCAGGGCTATTAAAAACACAAAGTTAAGCGGAGAGGTCGCTGGCGTTCTCAGCCATTATGGGTTGCCAGTATTAAAAGCTTACACGACTCAAAAAGTAGTTTACCCAACTTCGGCCAGTGAAGGACAAACAGTATTTAGCACTACATCTAATGAGGCTATTATTGAGATAGAAGCTATAAAACACGAATTAATTGAGGTGCTAAATGAGCTTACAAATAAAGCCTAGATCCACTAAAACTCCAAGAGTAAATAAAGCTATAAAAGATTTGCAGGAGGATGTAATGGTAAAATTAACATTTAATATTCCTAAAAAGATGCGCTCTGATTTAAAGATAACAGCAGAGCGTAATGGAACAAACATGACAGAAATTGTCACTCAATACATAAAACAGTATATACAGCAATAAGTATTATGACCGACAAACTAACCCACAGCCAAGGTTTTTTACCATTAATTGAACATCAAGTTGAATCAACCTCTATAGATCAAAGGGCTACTGATGGATATGTAAATGCAACAGCATTATGCCAAGTAGTGGGAAAAAGAATTGACAATTATTATAGGCTACCAGCTACGAAAGAATTTTTAAATGAATTATCAAATCAATTAAAAACACCAATAAAAGAAAAAAATCCGTCCACTCATATAAGCGCAACGGCTCTAATACAAGTCATCCAAGGTGGATCACCGCAGACATATTAATTTTAGAAAACAACAATATATGACAGATAAACCCCGCCCAAAGCTAAGTCTCAAGCTATCAGGAAACGCTTTAGCTAAGTTACAAGCAAAGATACCTAAACCTTATGTCAAGCCTATAACGGCTAAAACTTTGTTTAAGGACAGGAAAGAAAGTGGTGAGAAGTTAAAGGTGTCAACTAGCAAGACTAAAGATAAAGCTAGTACAAAAAAAAGATCTAGCACAAAACCACCCCCTAAATCCGAATTCGATGTAAATCAATATTTTTATATATTAAAAGCTTTAGAGAAAAAAGCTCCTCAAACATTTCCTCCTAAAGATAAGCCATTAGTTCCATTGGCAATAGGAATTCATAAAGACATAGCAAAATTATTAGAGGTATCTAATAAGAAAGCGTTCTATTTTTGTCGTATGTATTGCGGCACTCAGCGTTATAAAGAGGTGGTCAGTAAAAGTGGATCACCTAGGTATAATCTAGAAGGAGAAGAGTCTAGTCTAGTTGATTAATTTAATTAAGTTAAACAATGCTGTTACATTGGACAAAAGATCATAAATATTACAAATTATTTGAGCAAAAGACATTATTTGGCACGACTGATGTTGTATGCGTTTGGGGGCGCAAAGGTGGTAACTTAGGCAATTGCAAAGTTATTCCTTGCTCAGATCAGGAGGAAGTTCAGAAAACCATAGAGCAGATTAAAACTAAAAGGCTAAAGCGTGGTTATACTCTCAAAGAATGATCCAGAAGCAAGAAGAGGCACGCTCATCAAGTATCTAAAAAATAGTGAGGAACAAATAGCTCTTTCCGACCTGTTATATTGGTTGTCAAAATATACAAGCACTCAATTAAAAACCTCACCCTAAAATCCTTGATTCCACTAAGTGGGTATAGTATAATCAGCTTCAGAGTTTAGATTTTGAATTGCGAATAAACAGACTATGATACTTAACATTGCCCATCGGGTAAAATACTACGTATTGCACAAATCCTTTTTTCTAGGATTATGCTTATCTATTGGTTGTTTTTCTCCATATATATTTGGTTCTGATAATTTAGCTGAAGAGCTTGCAGAGATGTTTGTCTATGAGAGAACGGGTGTCTTCGTAGACTTCACACCAGATTCAAAAGAGAAGGCTGCAAAAGATTTTCAGGAAATAGTGGAGTTATCCCAGAAGTATGGGATGCATCGCTAATGAAAATATCAATCAACGCTATAAAGCTTATTAAAAAATTCGAAGGATTCAGTCCTGTTCCTTATCACTGCCCGGCTGGTAAGAATACTATTGGCTATGGTCATGTCATAGAAAAAAAGCCATTTCTCACTCATGTCACAGAGCAAGAGGCGGAGCTTATCCTCCTTAAAGAATTACATCGCATTGAGGTGTTTTTAAATAGTGTTATTAAACCTAAAGTGAAGGTCACTCAAGGAATGTTAGACGCTATGGCAAGCCTTATATTAAATTGGGGATACGGTAACTTTGGTAGATCTAATGGCTTAATTCGATTGAATAATAAACGTTATATTTTAGCTGCTCAAGAGTTCTTCAGTAAGTCTAAAGGCGTAGTCAATATTTCCGGTAAATTCTCAAAAGGATTATATAGAAGGCGTCAAGCTGAATTGGAGCTTTGGGATGAAAAGTAGTAAATACGGCAATAAGAAGACCGTTGTAAACGATATTACTTTTGATTCAAAGCGCGAAGCTAAAAGGTATATGGAGTTATTGTTACTCCAAAAATCTGGAGAGGTGGTTTCATTTGAACTGCAAAAAATATTTTACTTAAATGACCACGCTAAAACAAAAAGAGAGCAAATCAAATATATCTGTGATTTTCTTGTTAAATGGCCAGATGGAAAGGAAACAGTAGAGGATGCTAAAGGCTTCAGGACTGAAGTATACAAGCTAAAGAAAAAGCTATTCGAAACAAAATATAGAATACCAATAATAGAGATTTAAAATGAAAAAATTAATAATAGGAATGGTGTTGTTATTAGCATCAACAGTTACTCAGGCAAAAGAAGGTATGTATATGAAGGCTGCAATAGGCCTTAATCATATCAACAAGACCTATCACAAAGATAGTTTGTATAACGGAGAGTTAAAGCTAAAGCGATACTTTCCAGTTGTAGGTATTGGTGTTGGTTATGAGTTTAGCAACGATATACGCATTGAAACTATGGTAGATTATTATTTCCTATTTTCTCAAGCGGAGAGATCTAATATGAATGATATGAAGTTTAAACTCAATTTAGATACTAAGATCAGTGACTGGGTAGTTAATTTCTATAAAGGCTTTCCTATTAACGACAATCTTAAATATTTTTGTGGCCTAGGTTTAGGAGTAGCCTCTATCTCTGATGAAGGAACTGGTTATGTAAGCCAGCGCGGAGTGGATACCGTTCTAGTACCAACATATGGGAAGCATGTATATAGATTGACTCATAGACTTGTCACTGGTGTTGAATATCGCTTGTATGAATGCCTGTATGGCGAACTAAGCTACAACTACCTGCTATTGGGAAGCAATAAGCCACAGCAAATAGATGGCGTAAATAATATTCTAAAACGCAAATTCCAAGTACATAATATCACATTAGGATTAAGGTTAGCATTATGAAATTAAGAGGCGCAAAAGCATTGCAGGCAAAGATAGCTCAAAATAACTATATCAATAATGAAGCTATATCTTTAAAGAAACAAATAGCTGAGCTTCAAAGTCAGTTAACTCAAAAAGATCAAACAATCTCTAGTCAGAACTCTACTATCTATCAAAAGAATAGCGAACTAAGTCAAAAGAACTCTGAAATATCTACTTTAAGATCTCAGGTAAATAGTAGCGTCAATCTTCAAGGTCAAATACAAGCTAAAAACAACGAGATAACTCAACTGAAAAACTCTGTAGAAAACAAAGAATCAAGAATAACTCAGGTTGAATCTCTTGTAATCCAAAAAGACCAGATGATTAGCATCTTGCAAAATACCAATGAAGGTTTAAGAGCTGACAAACAAGAGCTACAAGCAAAGATTATTGATCTAGACGAAGTGTCATTTGCCTTTGATAGTTTAGTAAATAATCAGCCAGCAGATATAGAAACAACAGATGCTGCGATGCAAACTCATCCTGTGCAACCTTTAGGAGATAGTAACTCAAGTTTTAATGAAATAGGAGATATAGAAAATGAACAATAAATTCATAGTAATATTACTGACAAGCGGCTTATTGAATATAGGTATGACGTTTTTTGCATACATGGCTATAGAAAAACACTCAATTCATCCAGTGTATGGAACTTACCAGCAAAAGTCTTTTGGTTGCCAACCTTGGGATGCGTGCAAGTATCCAACTGATATATCCTGCATAAAATGATCAGAATATTTTTTGACAAGATTCAGCAATCAGCATTACTCATACTTGGAGTTTTAAGCGCGTTATTCTTTTTTAGGAGCAAATCTTTGTCTAAAGAAAATAAACGTCTGAGACTAACTTCTCAGGAGTTAAAAAAGGCAATTGAGATAAAACAAAAGGTGATAGATGTTAGGAAAAACAATAAGCCTACTGATATTGATGGGAATCTTGAGCGGATGCGTCAAGAGAAGTTGTAACTGCCTAAAAGGTAGTGATCTACCTGATATGCCAGTTGCAGGCAAGCAAGTAGCAACTGAGCTTGAGTCATTATGTAAACAAGGTAATTGTCTGCATCTCAACAACTGGCTCAATGAATTATACTTTTTTAAACAAGAATATTTAATATACAAAACTTACGAGGCAAATTAATGAACTTATTAAAAAAGCTAATAAGCTGGGTATTTAGTGAAAAAAACTTCATACAGAATGTCTACATCATTATGCTCATAGGGCGTTTGATACAGTTAGAAGACAACAATTTATTATTAATGTTGGAAATGATACTAGGCTTTATTCTAGCCTGCATGAAGACGCCTGAGAAAATTGAAGAAGAGCTAAAATAATCCACAATTTTGGTGGATAAGTTAGTGGAAAGCACTATGAACCTAGGTCAAACTAAGGCTTAGAGAACGTGCTATTAGATTCATCATTGTTAGCTATAAAAACAAGTTTCTTTTCTGAAACTTGTTTTCTTGACAGTTGATTCAGATTGTAATTAATATCTTTTTTAACTATGATTAGCGTATCACTTTCTGTTAATTTTATGTTGTAGAAAAATGTATAATAAAAGCCCGTCAAAAGAAAATTGGTATTGTATTAAATTTGATATACCTAAAAACAGCAACATCACTGCTCTAGAATTTTCAAAACAAATGAATGAGTTTTTAGAGCAGATTAATGAGTTTAATCATTCTATAGTTAGCAGTATGGATGATACTTATACAGTCGCTTCATATGTTGAAGATTTTGAATCGGGTAGTATTAAATGGTGGCTCGTTGACAAACTAAATAAGATTAGTGACAAAGCCATAGATAAGTTTGTAGACAGCCCCCTTAAAACAACTGTAGCTGGAATATTGAAAGTATCCAAAAATACAACCATTAAATATTTAAGCAGTAGTGATTTTCGGAGCGATACTTGTGCGGATAGAATACAAAATATCACAACTCCAATTCTTAAGGAAATAGAAAGCAAGAAAAACGAACTTAATCAAGATGTTTTATTTCCCAGAAAAATTAATATAGATGAACCTAGATTACTTAAGTCATTATCAAAAATGTCTGAAATATCTAAAAATCTCGAGGGGAACATTTTCTTTATTGATGATTATAATAATCAAAACAATAATTTGGTTATTTCTCAGGAAGCAAGTTATGAAAAATTTGTTGATGAAAAAGTATTAAATAGCGAAGAGATCTCAGTATCTGAATATAAGCAACTATTTTCTATAGTATCCATAATTTTTAAAAAAGATAATAAATGGAGATTGTTTAATGGTAGTGCCGAAATCAGTGCTATAATTAGTGACAATAATTTTTTAAGCCAAATTGAAAATGGGCTTATTACATTCTCTAAAGGAGATAGACTAGAATGCATAATCAAACTTACTCAACTAGAAACAATTAGTGGACTAAAGAACGAATACGAAATTCTCGAAGTAATAAAACATATAAAAAGACCAGCACAGCTTAATTTGCTAAAACAGTGATTTTCAACTATATTACAGCACCTTTTTTTGCATTTTTAATTAGTAGATAACAACACCTTCTTTTAAACCATACAATTATTTTTAAAAAACGGAGTATCTCAGCTATAATAACAACGCTTTCGATAAAAATATAACACCATATCGAAAGTGCATATTCTATTTAAAATACTAGTATATTCAATACTATATATCTTACCTAGGGGAATCTTAGGCAAAAAAGTTAATGCACGTAATTTAATAATATTTCTATGTTTTTCACTTTTCATTATACCAGTTACAAAAAACGCCGTCATAGAAAATCCTCAACTAAAAGATAGTTTAGATGGTTATACCGATGCTATTACTGTATTATTCATTTTGTTCTAACGCATTATCACCTGATAACTCCAAGCCTTGATCTTCTTGTACATACTCACAATAATCGGCCTCGGGCATTAATGCGTTATATAGGCCACTTCCTTCTAGTATAGTATGAGACACAAACATAGGAAAAAACAAACCAGCTTGTATCAAACCATTATCCGTTTCTAAACACTCAAGACCCTTACCGATAGATGGAAGAGAAAACCAACCGCCTTCAATAGCGCAAACCAAAAACATAAGATACTTACAAAACATTTCTGTATTATTAACATCAGTATTTCTTTGCATAACAAATAGTTTCTTCATTTTAGAAAACTCAGATAAGGCGCATACTCCATTAGCAAGCACCGCGCCAATAGCAATTGCAGAAACATCTTGAGCTAATTCATTATCCGCAATACCTTTCATACCTTCTTTCACAATAGAGTAAAGTGTTAAACCACGGCTGAATAAGGCAATCAAACTCGTTACGTATACTACGACAGACGCACCAACTGTTAGATCATCATTGGAGTCATCATTATCACTTGGTCTAAAATATTTATTTATGTATTTTTCTACTTTGTCATAAGCATGAATGGTACGGAAACACAACAAAGGTGAAGTCGAAACTGATGCCCAAGCTATAAACTTATCAAATCCACTACTACCTTCGGCCTTTTGGTCGGTTAGTTCAATATTCCATAGCAAATATATAGGCATAATAGATGCAAATAGAGAAATTATTTTTGCCGTATTCTTTAAGGTGTTTTTAGCACAAGAACTATTGGTATTATCTGATTCTTCTATATTTAGCCTCTGTACAGACCTTTTATACAAGTAGCAACCAGCATATGAGCTCATCACCAACATTGTATTTATAGTTGATAATACAAAACTTAATTTACTCACATGAACATCTAGGCCGTATTTATCTAAATGCTGAACCTCTTTATTGAAAATAGGCAACATTGCTAAACCCACCCCAATACCACACAAAATAGTAGTACATTTAACAATCTTACTTGGTTTTTTTAAATCGATAACAGCTAACTCCTTGTCGGTAGAGCTAACTAGGAAAGAGTCAATATCCATTAAATTATCTACACACATTGAGTTCAATGGAGCGGAATACGATCTGGGCCTTAGTTTCATTGTTATTCCTAGTTTTGGATTATGTTACCTTTGGTCGTTTCAGTTCCTATAGGCTGGTTAGTATTACCAGTGGTATTAGTTAAATATATTCTTGAATCCCGATTACCATTTACAACAATATCATGGCCGCTATTAATTCCACCAGTTGTATTAGAACCAAACCTACAATTAACTAACTTTGCTCTAGAATATTCAGTAACTCTAATAGCATTAGTTTGGTTCTTTCTATCACCTGAACTAACATTTTGTAATAATACGCTGGCATTGCCAAGAAGCGTCAATAAGTTTTTATCAGCTACATCTGTAACACAATTAAACTCAGAATTGTATATTTCTGACTTTGTATCAGTAGAAAACAACATTAAACTCTGAGGACTATTTTGTAAGGGGTTGTAGGTAAAATGACATCTGTTTAGAACCATATTCCCAGAGAAAAAACTATTGGTAGTATGTAATTTCATACCATACAGAGCCACTACATTGCCAATCCCCCATGCAAGGTTGCTATTTGCATATTTATTAGTGTTATTAAAAATAATATCAGTTTCTTTGCCAAAAGTTAGTGTAGTCCCGTAAATAGCAGAAGTTGGGTTAGCTAAGTAAAATAGCCAACTAGCTCCATAGTAATAAGAATCACTTCTGTTAACTTGCATTTTTAAGTTAAATATTGGTGTATATTCGCATGTGCAACTCCAAGTGCCTGTGTTAAAGTTGACGTAGCCATTACCTTCAGAAAATATAGTGATCCATCTTAAATCCGCTCTGTCATTTCCGCCGTTAATATAGATAAATTTTTCTTGTAGTACGTAGTTATCTTTTAGCACTATAGCTACTCTGCGACCCTTACCAGTATAGCTATATGTACGAAAAATATAAGCAAAGGTTTCTGATAGGGTATGTATATTTCCTGTTGGACCTACAAAAATAACTTCTGCATACATAGCTCGTCCTGCGTTATCTAAAGCATTATAGTCGGTAGTATTTGCTGGATCATTTGGACTACCTGCATAGTCTTGATTCCAAACATCTTGCGGATTTGCTGGAGAAGGTGGCGGCTCGATATCGACTTCCGTGACTACTGGTATGTTTTGTTCTTGTGTAGGCATAGTATATTTAAGGAACTGACCATTTTTATATACTAGCTGCATAAGCCTATTCTTATAGAAATCGTTATTATTTAAAAAACTTACTTCTCCATCGCCAATAGGCGTATCACCAAGACCATCTACATTGATAAATACAATACCTTGACTATCTTCTGGTACTACAAACATCGCTACCATACCATCATAATAATTAGGTTTAGTAACCCCTATAGCTGAAGACAATTTGTAATTAGTTGTTTTTTGACCAGTTCCTGTAATCTCAGCGATAGCTGTGTATTCATTAGACCAAACAAGGTTAGTATTAAGCTTATTAGTTTGCTTGAATGCGCCAGCAGTATACACAGCTTCTACGTACTCATCTTTTTCAAGCTCTGCTGTATCGGTACTATTATACTTTTCCAGATTAATATAAGGCAGACTATTTATTTTTATCTCAGCTACACCACTCGTTGCAACAGGAGTGATGAAGCATATATGCATGCCATTTTTGTATTCTTTAATAATAAACCCGTTAGAAGCTACTAAATTTATTTTATTAGCTTCAGTAGAACCAGCTTGATACCCAGCTACAGCACTTGCACCTAAACTATCTACTAATTTATCTTTAGTTAGTTTACGATCAACTCCAGCTCCACTTTTTCTCACTAGCATTAAGTCACCATCGTCAAATGAATCAGCGTTTGCTAAATCTGTTATTTGTTTTTTACTCATTATATCTATCCAATTATTTGTTTTGTTAACTTAAAGGAGTCCAGTTTTAATCTTACGCCACGCTGTACCATTACTAATGGCCAATACATCTTCATCATCCACATATACCATCCATCCTTCGCTTTCAGCAGCTGGCGGGAGGTCGTTTTTAGTAGCATATTTCGTTGGTCTGTGTAATTTTTCATACAGATACTCAAGCCAGTCATTAATAAGATTATACTGATAATTCAACCATTGACGTGGCGGCACTTCTCCTCTTGTCCAGCCAACATCTTTTTTAGCTGTTGGTGGCTCATAGCGGTTAAACTCTTTATTTACTGGGTCTTGAACTAAATCCTTAGCCCATTCTGGGAACTTATCTGGCTTCTGTTTTGTCATTTTTTATTCGCGTTTTTTATTTAATTAGTGATAGATTCGGCTAGTTTACTACCTCCTTCTATCTTATAATCTCCATAGTCTAGTAACATTTGCAGCTCATCTATATTATCAACTAAGTAATTACTAGAATCATTTAATATTAAATCAGGCTTATTGATTATTACTTCTCCAAAACCTAATGTATCATCTAGAGACTGAAAACTATCATAAGTTAAATCTAAGTCACTTACACCAGATTCTTCCACCTGTAAATCATACCCATTACGTGCAAACCCAGCACTAACAACTGATGATACTATTTCTGTTATTTTCTCAGCAAACCGAAAAATATTATTAGTATCTGTGTATATTACGCTTGGTACACTCACGCCAGATGGCTTTAATCTTTTTAGCAAGTCTATTATACCATTTGGTCTATCTTTACCAAAAACATAAATACTAAAATAAGCTGTACCACTTTCTATATATTCTATCTTATCGACTTCATAGATATTCCTAAGTATTGCTATTATCTCCTCAGCAGTACCACCACTATTATTGCTATTAATACCAAGATTAATAGCATACCTATACGTATCATCATCTCTACCTTTTCTATCAACTCCTATTATAGCACCTAACCTATCCAAATGGTAGCTAGTAGCTACTGGTAAATAGTTTTTTATATATAAATCATAGGCAGTGTCTTCTATAGATTGCAACGGTTCTATTAAGCTACTAACTAAAGCTTTTATATTCACTCTTTCCTTATATTGCTGCATCAAATAGTTATTTGCAGTTTCTACGTGATTTGTAAAATGAGTAATATATTTTGTCATTTACGCATCCTGTAATACTATTTCTATCTTTTGAATATCAGTTATAGCGACTTCTGATGCTGATATATCTACATCATTTTTACTTAGAACTGGCTTTTGACTCTCAATAGTACTACCACCTATTTCAATATCTGCTGATACTATACCTTTCTCACTAAATACAGAGCCATACAAGCTATTTAAAATAACTTTATTACCTGCGCCTAAACTATTAACCCGACTTGTCATGTTATTCTTTATAACTTCCGTGGAACTCTCTATAAATTCAGCGGTTTTTGTAATTGTAACTTTTGCAAAAATATATTTCCCCGCGGCTCTAGAGAAACTTATATTATGCTCCTTATTATTGCTGTCTCTAACAACAATAGTAATGTTACCAAAGCTTTGTATGCCAGCAGGTTTCTTCTGCCATATAGTATTTGCTAATTGCTGATCATCACCACCTGCTACTAATAACTGAAAACTATGCGCTGGTAATCCGCTACTATCGGTAACATCTGCATTGTTCTCGCTAATTGAAGCCGAGGTAACTCCTTCTATATTAAGTACAGAACCCCTTACAGACTCTAATGTTCCACTACCACTAAGCGATAATGAGTTAGCTCTTCTTGCTCTAAGCTCAATATCAGTCTCCAGTTCTCTACCAATATCACCAGATTTGATATTACTTACGCTAATTAAACCAGATACTGGTGTTTGTATCTTTGTTAATGAACCTACTGGAACTGCTATAGAACCGATTTCTTCTGCAATAAAGCTAGCATTATTAGTTACATTAACAAGTCGTATTCCATCAAACGTAAGGCACGAGAACTCCTTATCTTTATCATTTGTAGTGATAGTAATCTCTGCATCATTAGCGGTAGACGATACTTTAAGAGTTGATGACTGCTCATTGATAAGCGTAATTAATGCAGCGGCTATTTCAGACTTAGTTTTATCACCATCCCTAGTATAAGTGATACCAATTCCATTAATAGTTACGACATAAGTTGTTTCTACATTACTGGTTATCTCTAACTTAGTTTTATAGCATTTTTCATTATTTACAGTGACATCATTTTCTAGCAGAAATACCTTGCTACTAACCTTAACTACTACCTTTGTATTTTTAGGTATTTTTGTGTAATTTATCGCTGTTACTTGTCCTATGACAGTAGAATATGTAGCATCTAACCTTTTTAAACCGTTTAAAGCACATACCGCATCTAAACTATAACCTTCTGCGATGCTCGGCACGCCTGCATTATATACAGACTCTAGCATATCCCATAGCTGAGACTCTCGCTCAGCAAATACCGAAACAACATTGCTAAATACAGATGGAGCAACTAAGTTAATTTCTCCAAGACTATCTGTTAAACTATCTTCTATCTCAGCTTTTACCTGACCAAAGCTCTTCTTGACAAAACCTTTTTCTAAAGCCATTTAACTACAACTCCACATTAATATTATTACCAACTTCATCAACCACTGTAAAATTCACATTTAAAGTTCTTGTTCTTGTGTCTACTGACATATCTAAATTAACAATATCTTTCACTCCCTCAGTTTGACGTATTTCTCTAGTAAATATAGCTCTAATTGCATCTACTGAATTACGCTGACCTATTATATCTTCATAATAGGGAGTACCTTCATCAATATCCAAAAACCAATCGCCTTTAAATGAATTTAAACGCTGTTTTAGTAACTGACTTAAAGAAGTCTTGCCACTGGTTAACCGTAAATCAAAATTTTCAATTATTAGATCATGAGCATCTGATAGAAACAAGTCTTTAGCCATTTTTCAACTCCAAAATCCGTTCTTTTGTTAAACCGGTTACAGAAGAGATAATGTTGATATCAATGTTATTAGATAGAAGATTTTTTGCCATCTCGGCTTTACCTTCAGCCTTACCTTCAGCCTTACCTTTAGCCTTACCTTCAGCGATTTTTTGATTCATTAAATCTATTCGATAATCCTCAGCAGCTTGATTATCCATAATACGCTTGATTTCTTTCTCGTAGGTATTCATCTCAGCCTCGCTCCAGTTAAACTGGTTTAACGCCTCATAAGCACGTTCTATAACTAAATCAGAACCTGTTATCTTAGCCATATCTGACTCGCTAGTCTCATCTGCGTATTTAAAAAAGAAACACCATTTATCTAGAATATTATTCAGCTCTGATATTTGAGTCTTTTTAAACTTAGGAAGTTCAATAAAAGTAAACGAAAAGTCTTTTAAATCATGAGCTTGGGTTTCTTTATCTAAAATCACATGGTCAGATTTAAATGCTTCTTTGCTTGGGAATATCACATAATCGCTAATAGCTATGAAGATAACTTCTTTTAAGTTATGGTATCTACCATGCTCTCCTTGACCACTCTTTAGTTGTTTACCATAAGCTTTAGCTGCATAATATTGAGCGCGTTTTTCAAACCCCTTCTCTGGCGAGACTTGCATTTCAACGATGATTTCTACACCCTTTTTATCTCGGCATAATACATCAACTATACTTTCCTTAGCATAGGCAATATTTGGATTCTGCACTGTTGCTAAATACTCTACGTCTTCTATCTTATTGTGATCTTCCAATTCTAAAACATCATTGATAAAATGTATTAGAATATCTTTGTTACTCTCTGTTCCAAATATCTTACGGAAAGCCACGTCATTCTTTGGATCTAAAAACTTTGAAATTGCCATATTTTATTCCTCTATTTGTTTTAACTTCATTATTGGGCTCTACCAGTTGTTCCAGGGTTAGCAGCAGTTGGTTGGCTACCAACAATAGGTTGGCTGTAAGAATGCGTGTGATTGTCTAAATCAACCCCGCTACTTGTTTTTACTTTATTCCCTTCTATAGTCTTGTCGCAAGTTAGTTTCTTTTTAAAACTACTCTGACCATCAACAGTTAACTTACCTCCAATGTCAGACTTACCCGTAATATCAATATCACCTTCAACCTTTAATGTTCCCTTTTGAGTAAAAACAGGTGTCTGGGTATCAATCTTTGTTGTTGCTCGAATGACAGCACTCTTGCACTCAATGTTTACACCTTCTCTAGCCTTGATATTGGCTTCCTTGCAAGTTATATCAATTTTTTCTTCGCTGTTAACTGTAGCATTGGTACAGTTAATTATAATATCACCAGTTTTGACATTAACTACTTTTGCGCTCTCTATATCTACAATTCCATCGGGCTTGAGCCTTATATTAGAACCTGAATAGCTAAGCAATACGTCTTCGTTGTTTTCGGACTTACTTTCTGTTACTAAGTTATTAAGACCAACTACGGCTACAGCATCACTTAAATGGTGATTTCTTTTGCTTTCTGGAGGTATATTATCACCACCAAGTCGCCAGCTATTTAAATCTCTGTCTATGAATAATACTAAGCATCTATCACCAGCTTTTACTGGCATAGTAAATGACGCGCCGCCGGAAGATGTAAATATAATAGGCACATTGCTAATTATTGGATATTCAAAACTTTCTTCTTCTAAATACTCTTGTATATCTATTTGAACAGAAGCCTTTTGATATTTGTAATCATAACTAACAACAGACGCAGGCATTGCAACACGCAAAGTTTTGCCAACTTTTTTTAATATACCTTCTATTATTTGTGCCTTGCTCATATCCGCTTATTCCAACTCTATTTTACTATACCAGTCATTACCGTGAGTATCTCCAGAGTGAGTAATCTTCGTTATTCGGAAGTTACCTTCAATATCATCACTTTCTACTTTTATTATATCATTTATTTGTAGATGTTGCTGCATTAAAGATTTAACTACTGTTCTGTTTTTGCTAGTATTTTCTTCTATTTTTGTGTCATACAGCTTTATAGAATCTGGATTAAGTAACAATCCTGATTGGCTATTCAAAACAAAATTCTTATTATTGCCTTGATTACTAGAACCTATAATTAACAACTGATTATTCTGAATAGACCATTTTAAATTCTTTTTCTGCGCAAAATGATCTAGTACAACACTTGCAGCACCACTATCTGAATAACTACTATCGAATGTTTCGGTTAAATTTACACCGCTTGTCTTTACGCTATAACCAAGCTCTTTACTAATGACATCTATTACTTCTCCTGTAGTGGGATTATTGTCTAAGCCAAATCTAATGCTTTTTTTCAGAACTTTACTACCTTCTACTACTTGCATTATAGATAAGACTTCTGTAGCACTACGACTTACACTCATACTAGTTATATCTCCTAAAACAATTTGAGATAAGTTCCTATTCCCATAACCAACTTCTAAAAGCATTGTAGATCCTGGTTGGGATAAAACATCCCTAGTATCACGACCAATATTATATATAGAAATATTACTCAAATTCTCTTTTGCTAAAACAGATTTTGTTACTTCAAACTTGATACGAGCATTTTCTATCGTAGTAACCGCACCTTTGTTTTTAATAGATAGCTTATAGTGCCGATCTAACATAGCCTGATCTATCATGTTAACGCCTCTGGCAATACGTGGTATAGCTTAACGCTGCCATCGATCATGTTGTCATAAGTGATACGATCTATATTATCATTATCACCGCTAGCGTATAGCAAGCAATTAGGCTTATTTTTATCACTCAGATTCTCTAGTAAATTGACATTTAAACGCAAACCAACTCCACTTAATAACAATGAATCTTCAAACTCAATAGTAATATACCAGCTATCATCTCTCACATTCCACATAGCAAAGAAATCATATCTCTTACCATCAGAGCCTAATATTATATTAGCTTGCCAATTTGGACTGTTGTACCAGTTGATATATTCAAATTCACGAAGATTGTTCACGCGCTCTCCTTTCTTTTAAGTATCTAACAGTCAAAATCATCAAAGCTATAGTAGACATAAAAAAGCTATACTTAAAAACATCTCTCATGGAGTAAAACTGAGCAATTTGTCCTGCTATACTCGCAGCTATAAATGTACCAAAACTACTTACTAAAGCAACAAATCCTACATAAGTCCCATACTTGGTCTTATCCGCATTTCCTGCTATCGCTATATCGAAAGTAACAGCTGCTCCTATTCTCTGAACACCCCAAAACACCAATCCGATAAAAGGTAATATAATTGAACTGCTTTGAGATCCATAAAAACATAAATTAAATATCATTAAAGATAGGATACTTATGAAAATACTGGTGTTAACGTACTTTTTATCTAACATTCTTCCTAATGGCACTGAGTAGAAAGCCATAACTAAATTAAATATAGCTATTGTAGAAATATAGAACCATTCTGGTACACCTAAGTTCTTTAAGTACAAAATTAAAAAACCATCGTTAAAACGCGCTAAAAAGAACACAAACAAGGTTAGCCACAAACTTTTTTTACTACTAAAAGCAGCAAGTATCTTTGACGCACTTAGCGTACTAGTTTCTTTGGCTGTTGAATCCGCTTGAAGCTCATCCATTTTTTGTATACTCATTGAGTAAAGAACCCATATAACAACGATATTAACAGGTAAAGAAAGAAAAATAATATTGTAAATATTGTTCGATATATCCCCTAAAAAATAAACAAGAAAAGTGATAAATACAGGCCCTACAAAACACCCAACTGTTTTACAAGCGCTCATGAAAGATAAATCGCCACCTTTCTGACTAGAGTTCATAAGCACATATGCGTTTCTAGGGGAGGCGAATGCGCCACTAGAAATACGTTCCACCGCTTTTGAAAGGCTTATAGTTAATGCAGATGGAGAAAATAGCAATAGTTTTGATAACAAAAAGCCTATACTTGGTAAAACAAACAGCATCTTTTTATCCTTAATTTTGTCAAACAAGTAACCTGAATAAAACCTACTTACATTGGAAATTAACTCCACACCACCCTCTATTAAACCAAACAAGGCTAGGGATAGACCTAAACTCTCTACCGCTAATATAGGAACAATTGTCATGTTCACCGTAGTTAAAAATGCTAATAAAAAATTAGCTAGAAAAAGCTTTTTCATTTTCTATTCCTCAATATTCCACTCAGACTTATTTCTAGCTGAATGAGTTAATTTTAACGCTCCATTACTATATATAGCCAGATAGTTGACTATCTTTAGAATATCTACATCATCACTAGCATACATTAGATACTGCAATAGTTTTTCTTTCTTAATTACTGATGTTTTTTGCATGCTTTTTTACCTATCATTTTATATCCTCACTTGACATGTTTCAGGTAGTTCAACCCCCTCTAAGGTTTGTGGATTGTTGAGCTTCAAATACAATTCTTTCAAACTCTCAGGGAACTTGAACCCTTTTAAAGTTGTTAAGTCGTTATAATTCAAATGCAAATACTCCAAACTTTCAGGGAATTTAACCCCTTCTAAGGTTGTGAGATTGTTATAACCCAAATACAAAACCTTCAAACTCTCAGGGAACTTAACCCCTTTTAATGTTGTTAATTTGTTGTAACTCAAATACAATTCTTTCAAACCTTCGGGGAACTTTGCGCCTTCTAAGGTTGTTAGGTTGTTATCATTCAAATACAAAACCTCCAAACTTTCAGGGAATTTAACCCCTTCTAAGGTTTTTAAGCCGTTACGATTCAAATATAATTCCTCCAAACCTTCAGGGAACTTAGCACCTTCTAAGGTTATTAACTTGTTATAATCCAAATCCAAATACTCCAACCCTTCAGGAAATTTATAATCTCTCAACTCTTCTATTGTTATGTTTTCTAATTTCATTTCAGTACCTCACATGTTTCTGGTATTGTTGGGTTTTCAAAGGTTGTTAGATTGAACATTTAACACAACTATTTTTAATATTTAACACCTTATACTCTGCAAGCCTTATACCATAAACCCTATAGAGATCATGTTTTTTGTTAACATTTAACATTTTGCAAAAACGCATTTAACACTTTTGGTAATTTTTACGAAAAACTTGGAATTAAGATTATTTCTAGTCGATTCTGTTATTCTATTTGTTAACTCAAAATGATAATTCATATCTAATTCTCTATAATTACTTATCTCTTGTCTTTTTATTTCAACCTATTATTATTAATTCCAACAAATTAATTCTCTGTTTTTAATCAAATTCATGTCCAACAAAACTAATCAACCTAAACCTAATAACAACACTAAAAGCTCTAGCAACAATAACAGTCAAAAAATAACTCAAAGACCATCTATTCCATCTACTCATAAAACTAGAACAGATAACAACTAGTACACAACTCCTTTATAACCGATATAGCTATCATTAGTATTCCTGTAAATGCAAAGATAAACGCTATCCTTAAGCAACTTATTCTCTTAGTATTAGACTTATGACTCACCAAAGTAGAGTGATGATAATCATGTAAAATATTAGAAAGTACATAACCAAACATACTATCATTTTCAGTCTTTTTACTTTTTTTATCAATTATTCCATTTTGCAACCATGTATCAGGATAGACGCCTAAAGAACCATAGTTTTTGCTATCTAATGCAAAGAATGCACAAAACAAACTAGTAATAAAGCACACTAAGGATAAACATATACAAGTGACGCTAAATATACTGCTTAACTGCACTAATAGGATAAGAGCTATTAAAAAACCTATTATTGCAATTAGAGTAGATAATAATGTATATACTCTCTTGTCTATACGCTCCTTGCGAGTATTCTCATCTTCAACTTTCAATTCAGCCTGTCTTATGGCTTCATGAAGCATCGGAATATTGAACTCTTCTATTGCACTTATATCTTCTTTACTTAGCATTTTTTCTTTAACACCTTCCATTGAATTATACACCATAGGTTAAATACTAACCAAAACACATTGCACAGAACCATACTTAAATTCCAATCGTGTGCTAGTGTATATAATGCTAATACCGCACCTATTGTCATACTAAGTAGGTAGTACCATGATGTTATGCTACACTTAAAAGTCCTTAGCCTAAATGCAGCTATGGACTCAAGAGCCAAACCTATAATTCCTAATATTTCATGAAATGCGAGCATAATTAAGCAACCTCTGATATCCCTTCAGGACTTACTACTTGCTCATAATTCTTAAGTATATGACTAATACAATTAAGACGCTTATCCTCAGGCAACTCTTCAATTGTACTAACCTCAGCCTTATCACACCATTTGCTAACTATCTCACTTGGAACATTATGAGTTATAACAAGCTGGGATAATTCTATATTACTACCAGTATCTGATACCTCACTAGAAACACCTTCCTTCAACTCAATCGTAGTAGCGTCTTCAATATTGGGTTGATCTTGCTGCAAAAGAACGTTATCTAATTTAGAACTCAAGTCTAGTTTTTGAACTTGAGTTTGTGGAGTTACATCCACTGGATAATCTCTAGCTTCTTCCGCAGTAATCAACCCTCCTAGTACATCTGCAAACTTATCTCGAAGCGCAAAGCCTCTAGCTCGCATCTGTAGCATTCTTTTTGGGTACTGTTTCCATGGACCCATCTTATTCCATAAACCAGCTTTCTCAGCATCTGACTTTGTATATTTTACGGTATACTCACTCTGGTTTTTTCTTTTTACAGTACATATAGCAGTATTAGATGCTTCATCAAATGATTCTTGAATATCTTCAAATGTTGGATTTGCTTGTACTAGTGCTAATAGTCCATCTCCATACACAGAAGGCTTACCATTAATAACAGCTATATTCTGTAGTGATTGTATTGGCTTTAATCCTAGCTCCGAACCCATCTGTATTGCAACCAATATATCACCTGATTTATTCTGATAATTCTTCGGCACAATTGTGCTCTTTGCCATGATTTCAGAATACTGTATAGCTTCTTTTAAGCTAGTTGGTGTTAATGAAAATGTATTTTGTTTTGCTAATTGCGTCATATTTATAACCTATTTATTTTAATCTCAAAATTCTTGGTGCTTTGCACTCATACAAATATTGCTGGTATATACCTTCATGCTCAGACCGAAGCTTCTTCGAGTCTAAAGCTTTCCTAGCTTTACCATTTTTCCATGTCGCGTATATCTGACCACTAGAATCAACTAGTAGCTCATTATCTTTCATATACTTCTTGATATTCTCTTGAAGGCCACTTGAAGTTTGATCTATTTCCTTAGCTTGAGCTTTTAATCCTTTAAGCCTTTGAATATCATCCAACACTTCTTGAGACACTTCTACCTCAGCACCATTGGAATTTGGATATAGCAACTCTATATCTTTCAAGGAGCTTGGCTTTGGTGGAGCTTTAGCTAATATATGATTATTCCAGAAGTTAATCGCCACCTTTAGCAATTTATCCTCTAGCGTACGGCTTCTCGTATATCTGTATATACGGAAATCATTACCGCCAATCAACACTGCTATATCTACTTTAGGTACGTCTGCAATAGCCGCGTAAAAAGCTACTTGGCACTTGTAAGAATCTGGTATTTGATCAGTTCCCTCCTCGCCCCATTCTTTCGCCACCATGAAACCAGCAGTTTTGCATTCGAGAATATAATCACCACCATTTACAAACCTATCAACGTTACAAGCTAGGAATGGATGTGTAGGATGGCGCATTAAGCCTATTGGTTCAGTAACCGTGTTACCAGTGCGCTTAGCATATTCATTAGCTACAACGCTTTCTAGTTCATTGCCCCAGTAACATCTTTCATTGGTTTCTTCGTCAATGGAGTCGCTAGTTTTGTCTAGGTAGATATCTAATGCGGATTTGTACTTATTAACTCCGCATATACTACCTAAATCGCTACCGCCAATATATGTTTTACGCTCCTTAAGCCATTCTTGTCTATTCATACCTTACCTCCAAACTTGACATTAATTAACTTGATACCTTCAACAGCTTTACTATCAACATCACCGCTGATCTGAACTGTATCATTTGGTGATAACTCACTCATCAAACGTGGATAATCAGAACAACTGATTAAATAAGTATCGGAACTAGTAGTGAATCTATAATGAGGCTCACCTTTAATTGCTGTGTAATAAGTAAACTCGCCTGTGAAATTTATTTGTGCATCTAACATCTTATGCCTCCACTCCTAAAGCTGAATAATAATCGCGCATAACAGATTTCTCCGCTCTCCATACGTCATTACGAGCTTTATCTATTAAGGTATTTAATGCTTGTGGATCGTATTCACTTAAGTCCCAAGCAATATTATATGAATGCGCTTCAGTAAGTAACTCTTCGTAGTTATAGACCTCATCCACGAAATCTGCCCACTCGTCACTATATTGAATATTGAGGCGATAAGGCACGCCCATGCGATCAGCGTCAGCCAAAATCTCATTGCGATACAGTTCTCTAGAATCAACTAATTTAGACATGTTAGCCAAAGCAGACCTAGTCTCATCAGAGATTTCTGGTAAGAATACTTGTGGGGAATGGAATGAAGGAATATCGCTAATATTAGTATTAGTATTAGCATCCCCTTCTGTTGGGTTTTTTGTCATAACTTCTTCGCAATTCATATATAACTGCATTATATCACAATTTTTAGAACTTATTCCACTTATTACTTGACCTGTTGGTAAATTTTTTGCATTATTGTCCATAGTCCATACCTCCAATTGGGTTAGATTTTAACATTTTGACTTAAGAATTATTTCATCTGTTGAAGCAGATGAACCTGTTACGATGGAGCTAATGCTTTCGAAGGTATTAGCTCCAAAGGTAACCTAAAGATACAAAGCATCTATAGTGAAAACTGTAGGTGCTTTTTTTGTATCCAGTTGGTTACAAGGACTAATATATCAGGGGGTGGGGAGGGTGTCAAGTTTTTTTATAAAAAACTTTTCATTAGCTAATTCTAGGCGTGAATGTTTTTGGTGCTCTATTATTAGCAAACAAACTTGAGGCCCGTTTTTTAAAAAAAGATAGTTTAATGTCTATTACAGAATTTTTTCAGCTAATTTTAATGTTTCATAGTACTTAACTATACTATCTAACTCTTCTCTATTGATATTAAAAAATATTGTTCTATCACCCGATTCTTTTAATCTCAAAACTAACTTGTCTCTCTCTACATAACGCAAAGCGTTATATACCCCTTGTCGTGAAACTTGAGATAATTTAGCTAATGTTGTTATGCTAATGTTAGCAACATTATTATCATCAGACATAGCTATTAAAGTTTTTAAAATAGCTTTAGTGCTTTTGTTATATTTATCATAATGATCTATAGCCTCTAAAATATTTTCTTTGTTTTTCATTTTTACTCGCTTTTTTTAGTTGTTAGATTTAGTGGTGTATATAAGTATATTAAAAATATTTTCAAGATATGCGTTGACGACAAGAAAAAAATAGTATTTAATATCGCTTACTAAGCAAGATTATTTTATATATATGAGTGCTTGTAGATTGGTAATTAGAAGAAATTATTTAGAGAGGTATTAATTAAAAGAAATTTTGAATAATTAGGAAATAAAAGAAAAGAAGCTATCTATGTAAGTGAAGATACGTAGAAAAAGAAAAGACAGCGTTTTTTTATAGAAAACACTAAAAAACTAAATAAAACTAATTTGAATTAGAACACCACTCGCAAAGTAAATTTCTAATTCATTGTAGCAAGCAAGCAAGTAAGCAAGCAAGGTAGTAAGGTAGTAAGGTAGTAAGAATTGCCTTCAATATACCCCACAACTATGCTTATAGTCAAGGTATTACTTGAAATTCTTGCTTAATATTAACAAAAAGCAAGAATTAACAAGTATGAACCTACAAAAAGACTATACAAAACAAGCCAACCAATACCGCAAGCACCGCCTAGAAGACGATGAAATGGAGCGTGCAAATAAGCCACATAATGCCACCGAAAGAACTTCTGTAATCACTCAAACTGCACAGAAGGTTGTAGCAACAATACGTGGGAAGCTTCGTGGCAATAGAACCGAGTGGTTTGCTAATGAATCGTATTTAAGTAAACTTACCAAATGCAAGAGACGACAACTCTATAATATAGTTTCTCAATTAAACGGAGTAGCTTTTAATATTACTCGCGATCGAAAACGTAAAGGTTGGGTATTTAGTAAGTTAGAGCAAAACGAAAACGTGCAATCGGATGCACAAACTACACCCTCTACAGACCAGCAAACAAAAGGCGTAGAGCCTACTCCCTTTAAAAATAATAATTCTAAAAGAATTAGATCTAGTAAATCTAATTATGTTAATTCAAATAATTTTAAACCTTCTCAATTCGACAAACCTAAGAAACTAAACGAACTCGAATCTATTACTCAGGAAGAATCATCAACCCTACAATCTAAGTCAGGCAGAGACTTTACTCTAAAGGCTATGAACGAGATACTTAAGGACATGGGAAACCGCTTGGTTCGTTTCTTTCGGTCTAGAAAACAGTTCCTAGACTATTTCGCTAAAGCCCTGAAGTTTGAAAAACGTGATGCTGTAAAATGCCAAGGTGATAATTTCTATATCAAAGCTAACGCTACAGAAAAAGAGGTTGTTCGGTTTAAAACCATGGCAGACCGAGAGAAATATCTTAATCAAATTGAGGATGCTGCAATTCATTCCCGATGTGATTACACGCAACTTAGGGCTAAAATAGCTAGTATATTCCCCGTAAATAAAGCTTATGACTTGTTGTCAAACTTAATGACAGTAAGAAAACAAGAGGGGGTATTTGAGTTAAAGTTAGCTAAAACCGTAGAACTAACTGATCATTTTAGGGGGCTACTTCTTGCCCAGGTAAATGCAATCGGTGGCTACAGTGGAACAGGTGTATTAAAAATAGCACACAACATAGAAAAATAAAATAAACCGACTTATTTTTACGAAAAAAAGAATAAGTTTATAGAGTTTTTTACCTCGTCTTCACAAAAAAAATAATACTTTCATGACAATAGCGTTAACAACTAACAACAAAAACATTCAAAAAGAGCAAAAAAAAGCTCGCCTACATGAAGTAGAAGAGCTGATGTTACTTTCAAAAAAGGTTTTAAATTTTGAATTGCGAATAAAAAATGACAAAAAACCCTTTGAATACAACGTTATCAAAGATGATAGGTTGAATATGCTAGCTAAAAAAACTAACAACATTTATTCATTATTGCATTTTCAAAGGTTAATTGTCAAGAAAAATACATGGCATACACGCCAGCTATTTTTATATTTGCACTTCATTTATAATCAATCATTCGAAATTCAAACCATCTATAAATTTATGAAATATTTTTCTTGTTTTGATTTGCTAAAAATATCTAACTACTTAACTAAGCAAAAGGTATCTTCATCTAAAAGAGAATTTTTTAATACTTTGCTTTATTTAACCGAAGGGAAAGAGTCGTTTGTATCCGATCATGACTTAAAATTAGCAACCAATTTACACGTTCGTACTATTTACAGACACTTGGAATACTTCAAAACACTAGAGTTGATAACGTATCGAGATTTAAATAGCACTGAAATACATCAGAAAAGAAAAATACAAATTACTTTGCCTTTTCAACTATCTTCTGCAGACCTTTTTAAAGATAAAACAAACAATGCTCTAGTTTTTAATGAGATGTCTACAGAGGAATTATCTAGTTTCTTAAAAAACTTAATTAATTCTGGGTACTATGGCTTTAGATTTTGTTTTTCAAAAGAATATATGGTTGAATTATGCGTTAAATATTCTTTGCCTATTACTCTCGAACATCTAGATGAAGCACTTAAACACCTCATCAGAAAACACGAGGTATTCAATTCATGCATAAACCGCTCATTTGTTGAGGAATCTTATTTCTTACCAAAAGCAGAACGGTATGAACCTAGATATTTAACACCTATAAACAGTATTAATCACGACAGCCATGAATCCCACAAGATTTTTTTAGAACAAGTTGATAAGAAATTTAATGATTCCTTTAGTCATATTAAGAAGCTAGTTAAAGCGCAAAGTGACGAATTGGTTGTGTTACATGGCGAAAAAATGACTAGCTATCAAGGGAAAACGGTTCTCTCTAACATCCGCATGTTAGATAAGACAACGGTCGCTGATTATGAGGTGATAGATGACGAGTTAATTCTAGAATCTAAATCTCCATTATGTTTTTTTAAGGCTCTTATAGCCAAAACATCATTAGGTTATTCAATTCAACCATTAGAGGCAAGTTAATGAATCAAAACTACAAGCAAGAACAGTTACTACAAATATCAGAAAGATTAAGAATGATGATCACTGATGAAAGTGCTGATAATCAGAATTTTTTAAATACCGTGGATACTTTACTGAATCTGCTGGAAGAATATTTGGAGGAGTAGGAATGAAAGAATTAAAAGAAAATTCAAAGCAGTTTAATTTGTTAGTAATAAAAGAAGCTTTAAGGCATTCTGAGCTTAGAATTAATGATGAAAATCAACGTAAGGAGAGATTAGATAAAAGAGCTATCTCTCTAATGTCTTTATATATTGCTTTAATTGGATTCATTTTAACAATGATGAAGCTAAGCGATCTAAAGGAATCTTTTTTATTATTAATAATAATTCCATTTTTATTATATGGGACATACAAGCTATTAAAAGTTTTAAAATCTCAGTTATACGCTCCTCTAGGAAGTATGCCTATTACTTGGTTAAAAGATGAGTTTATTCACCACAATTGTCATATAGAAGAGCAAGACGTATTAGCTCATATTTTATCCGATATATTGAAAGACATACAAGTTTCTTTGGTAGTTAGCGATGAGTCTAACGAGAAGAGAATTAAGCTGCTAAACGAAGCGCTAAATTGGGGTGCAATATCATTATTATTACTAACATTAACTATGTTATTTGGACTTGGAGGTTGCTCCGTCATTTCTTGGTTGAACTGAGTTAATTGGTTTAGGCAATTGCTTTACTGACGTTGGGATATTTTGAGACTTAGGTTTTGACGGAACTTTAGATTTAGACATAACGAAAAATGAGTAAGTTAAATATGAAAAATAATAATACGAATATGAATAAAAATTACAAGAAAGTTTGGAGGAGTAGATGAGTACAGAAAAGCTAATAAGCATAGCTCAGAAGCTGGCTAAATTTAAACGTAGGATGAAGCTACAAGATACTAAAGCTTATCCGCAGTATATCGAAGCTGTTAAGGAATATACGAGCCTTATAAGAGAGATAAAGAGTAAAGGAGATTGGAATGATTCCATCTCGATAATATTAGAACAAATTGGAGAAAAGGTATGATGATTAGTAAAGAAGACTGGTTAAAAGCAAAAAGTTTATACAAGGAGTTTTCAGTAACTAGATACCGCGTTGCTGGATTAGCTCATCACATGGATGCTGGACATATTAATGATGATTTAATGCCAATTCTTGAATGTTTGAAAGAAATGTCTATTCAGATCTTTTCTTTAGAAAATACAATAGAATCAGCTTACATGGATAACGTAAAAATTACAGGCGGAAAGTTATGACTGAACAAGAATTAAGCAACCGCTGGATAGCAGCGATACTGTAGTTTGATTGGCCGAAGGAAAAAGACAATCAGGAAAATAATAACAATTTAGAAAATGAGGAGAATTAATATGAATGCATATAATTACACAGTAAAAGAAGAGATCAATGCTTTAGTAAGTAATATAATAAACGTAACAAAAATGGCCTACGACAACTTTGAGATAGGCTCAAAAGAGTTCGTGCAGTTAATTGATGCTACTGAAGAAGCTAAAAAGAAAATTAAGAGTTTAAAAGCGAAAGGCGATTCAGAGGAAGAAACTCTAAACCGCCCAAATGATTTTAATCAAAAAAACATTTCAATACAGGAGTAAATTTATATGACATATAATATAGAAAATCAAGTTAATTCTGTAAAATCACTAACAAGGATTGGTAATTTTCATGAAAAAGAGCTTGAAAGTATAATAAAACTACCAACTGGAAGACCAGACAGAGTAGCTGAAGAAATATATACAAATATAAAAGGTTTATTTAAACGAAAAAGAGATGGCTCATCTAAAATCAAAACTCGAGCCTATCAAACGTCCTATAAACAAATAGCTAAAGCAACTCATTGCTGTATAAAAACGGCGAAACGAAAAGTATCATTACTAGAAAGTTTAGGACTAATTAGTAGAGGTGTAACTGATGAAATAAAATATGGAAGATTGCATAACAACATATTAAATATTTTTGTATGGAAAAAAACGCCACATTTTATTCTTGCAGAAGGTTTGGAAAAAACACCTGAGGATTTAGAAAAAATATCTAAATTACATGGTAAGAAAATGATAGTAGAAAACGGCATTATCTTACCGGAGTCTATGGGTAAAAAGTTCCCCCACCCTCCGGGTAAAAAGTTCCCCGATCATATAAGTAATACTACAATAAATACTACAATAATTGATAATCATGATCATCAACATAATCAGTTTTTTACTTCTAAAAATTTAGGTACTGAGAATGTTGAAACTTTGGAATCCAAAATGGTAAATTCTGAGATTGTTGGAAATTCAGAAAGGTGGTTGGCAGAAGAAGAAGTGGTTGTATCTACTCAGGATAAAAATAATTCAGTAGAATTGGTTAAATCAGCGGAAAGCCTTACAGAAACACAGAATATAACCAGTGATTACCAGAAAACTAAAGAAACAATAGGTCGAGATGGTAAAAAATACCAATCACCATATTTATCTCATTTTAAATTTGATGACAAAACATTGAATTTAGCAATATCTCGAAGTAATAAAAAACATTACACACCGCAGAAAGTCTGGATAATTATTCGCAATCTACTAGAGAAAAAACCAAATACTTTGATATACGGAGGAAGGAGAGGAGCTATCAATTACCTTGCAAAAGCTATCGATGGTGAGAATGACTACGATTACCAAAAACTAAACCCACAGAGCAAGGAGGAAAAAGCTGTATCAATGGCAGAGATAAAATACCAAAGACAATTAGACATTAAAGCTAGAATAGCAAAAGGAGGTATCGAATGGACATAACAATACACGAAGAAGAAAACAAATATTCTGAGATTTTAAATCTGGATAAAATCAATGAAGATAAAGCTATTGGTTATATTCTTGACAATGAGGAGTCTGCATTATTAGCGGTAAAAATCATCAATGAACAGAGTTTTGTTTGTGATTACAATACGCATATTTTTAAGCTTTTACGAATTCATTTAGGTGACGGTAAGCCTTTGAGTGAAATTAACGCAACAATTAATTCTATTACTTCTGACGATTGGAAGGAAATATCCCCGAATCGAAATGTAGAAAAGAACAAATATATATCTTATTGCAGAGTTGTAGCAATGTCGTTGTTTGGCAGCAGTATTCTTGCAGAAGGTTTGTTTAACAAGATCAATAAGCAGTTTGTAAGAAGAGAAATGTTATCAAAATACGCAGAAGCAAGGCAGTCATTGCTAAATACTGATGGTATTGAAGATATTTCACATGTAGTTCATGGAGTTTCTAGTAAGACGAATGATATGTTAGATAGTATAGCTAGTGGTACATTTGATAAAAGTTATGCAGACTCATTGTTAGAAACTCTTCATATGAAAGAGCAGTTAGGAATCAGCACAGGATATACCAAACTTGATGAAATTATTGATGGTTTTTCTCCAGGTCAGCTTGTGACTATAGGAGCGGGAACTGGAAGAGGTAAGAGTGCATTTGCTGTTAACATAGCTTTAAATATTCGAGATCAAGGTCATACAGTTGGTTTATGGTCATTTGAGATGGATGAACACGAAGTAAACCAAAGAATACTTTCAAATGTAACTGGCATTGGCAAAAAGGATAAATGCAACGAGGAAGAAAGATATAATTTAGTAAGAAAATATGCAGATAAAGTTAGATCTGAAGAATCTCGTATTCAAATTTTTACTGATAGAATATCTGATTTAGGTAATTTTTATCTTAATTGCCGAAGATTGAGTATAAGAAATAAAATGAAAGTAGTGATAATTGATTATTTGCAGCTAATACATTTATCTGGCTTTACTGGTAAAAATAGAACCTCAGAAGTGGAGTATATTACTAAAACTTTCAAAAGCATTGCAAGTGAATTAGGTATAACAATCATTATTCTTTCTCAATTATCTAGAGAATATCAGAAGAGAGACGATAAAACGCCAATATTATCAGATCTAAGAGACTCTGGTTCAATAGAGCAGGATTCAAATACAGTAATATTTTTGCATAGAATAGAAGACAAGCCTCCTGAATACGAAAAATGGGAGGATTCGATACAGTTGTTAGTAGCAAAGAATAGGTCGGGTAAAACTGGAAACTTTTTTATGAAATACAATGGAATACTAACTAAATTTACTGAAGCAGAGGAGGATTTGAATGGATACAAAAAGAATTAATATAACAAATGATATCAAGCTGTTATCGGTGGTGTTTGAAAGTATGAAGACGGGAAATTATAACATGTTTAATGAAAAATCTTTTAAAAAAGACCCTTTCTACTGGATGTATTTAAATGCCATTTATTTAATAATTAAAGACTTACAAAAATATAAAAAAGGAATAGATAAAATGTTTATTAAAATTAGAGAAATAGAAAAAATAATAATTAGAGATCTAGAGGGCTTAAAATGCAAAGATTCAGTAGACCATATAAATTTGGCTATAGCTAGATCATATTTTGATAATGGTTTTCAGTCTCTAAGAAAATCACTTGAAAACCCTATGGCCAACATCGAACAAAACAAAGGAGAAAAATAAAATGACAGAAGAAAAGAAGGGCTAAGATATTATATTAGATTTACCACTATTAACTTTAAATAAATCAGGAGAAAAAAAATGCAGGAAAAAACTAAACAAAGATTATTAACAACTAGCACAACAATATTTGTTCTAATAGTAACGTTTTGGGCGTTCTTTACAACTAAAATTGATCCAGGAGAGGTTGGGATTGTAGTTAATCCATTTGGAAAAGATAAAGGAGTAGAGAAGGAAGAGCTTTCTATTGGTATACATGTATTAGCACCTTGGAAGTCCGTATATAAATTTCCAACATACGAACAAAATCACCAATGGACTGGCTCAGAAATGTTCACCTTCCAAACTTCTGAAGGTTTACCAGTGAGAGCAGAACTTGGAATAAGCTATCATTTGCAACAAGATAAAATACATAAACTGTTTGCAAAATATAGAAAAGGTATGCATGAAATTACTGAATTATATATTAGAAATATCCTAAGAGATAACTTGAATAAACTATCATCAAAAATGAATATTGAGGATTTATTTTCAGAGAAAAAAGTAGAGTTTTTTAACGTTATTCATACTAAGATGAATGGAGAATTAAAACCAATCGGATTTGATATAAGTAATATTTATATTATTGGAAAATTGCATGTTCCAGAAGTAGTTACGGACGCTTTGAATAAAAAGATAGAAGCAACTCAGAAAGCTCAACAAAGAGAAAATGAATTAAGGGAGTCAGAAGCAGAGGCTAAAAAATTAGTAGCTAAAGCAAGAGGCGAAGCTGATTCATTGCTTATAGAAGCTAAATCAAAATCAGAGGCAAATAAACTGCTTAGCAAATCATTAACTCCTGAATTATTAAAATGGAAACACATTGAAAAATGGGATGGTAAATTACCAAACACAATGGCTGGTAGTGATTCAAATATATTACTTAATATAAAATAAAAAGGAGCAAAATAAATGACAGGAAGTTTAAACAAAGTAACGTTAATAGGGAATTTAGGCAAAGATCCAGAAATTAGGACAACTAATGATAGTAGAGAAATTGCTAACTTTAGTATAGCAACTAGCGAGAGCTGGAAAGATAAAACAACTGGAGAGAAGAAGGATAAGACCGAGTGGCATAGAGTAGTATGTTTTAATGAGGGGTTAGTCAGAGTTATTAAAAACTACGTCAAGAAAGGAACTAAACTTTACATAGAAGGTCAGCTACAAACTAGGAAGTGGACTGATAATGATAATAATGAGAAATATTCTACAGAAGTAGTATTGCAGGGCTATAGCTCTAACTTGATATTACTCGGTGCTAATAACAAAGATATGTCATCAAATCAGCAAAGTAACCAAACTCCAGCATCAACTTTTGATAATACTGATTTAGATGATGAAATACCATTTTAGGAGGATAAGATGATAGATAAATTAAAAGGCATGTTTTTTAAACCTATTCCTAAGGAAGAAGAAACTTTAGAGATAGATAATGAAAAGTTAGAAGAATTATTAACGGATATGGAAGCTACAAAAACTCGAATCCAGCGAGAGATAGAGTTGGAAGAAGAAGATCGGCAAAAGAAAATTGAAACGACAATTATAAAATGGAATGATTGAGCGAGGGGGTAATGACTAGTTTAAAGGATAGGGTGTTTACAAAAAAACAACTAATTAAAGTGGAGGAGATGGTAAGTAAACATGCCTTTAAAGATATAGCTATATCTTTAAATATGGACCTTTCTGTATTTAATGGTTTAAGAGATAGAAACGAGTCTATCAAAGATGCGGTTGATAAGGGGAAGAAAAAAAGAGTTGGCAAACTCAAAGAAATTGATCAAACAAAAGGTTATCTAGGGATAGCTCAATCTTCTGAGCAAATGCAACAAAGCCAAGCCTGGCAGAAGTTCAGAGAAGAGTTTAAGGCTAATAAAGAGAGAATGGTTATGAAGGAGCTTAGAGAAATTGATTTGATTTGAAGAGTAGAGCGGTAAATTTTAGTTGTAGAAATAAGTACCTGTAAGTCATATACATTATGGTATTGAAGAGGGTATACTTAAAAAGTTCTAATTCGTCAAATGAGCGGATTTTAGAGATATATATCTTCTGTAAAAGAACAGGAAAAAGCAGGAGATTCGTTTAGCTGGTACACCAATAGGACACTTTATTTCGAGGGGCGGATAAACGTTCAACAGGGTGGGGTTATTTATAACTTGACACTTTGTTGTGCAAGTTATATACTTGTTGTGCACTGTTTTTTAATCAATACAAAAACATAAACAATTTGGCGGGTAATAAAATGAAATTAGAAAACAGAACAATAGAAGAGTTAAGAAATTACGAGTTTCCTGAGGGGTTGGAGTATTTGGATTTGGATTATAACAAGTTAATAACCTTAGAAGGTGCTAAGTTCCCTGAGAGTTTGAAAGAATTGTATTTGGGCGGCAACAATCTAAAAACCTTAGAAGGGGTTGAACTACCTGAAACATGTAAGGTGATAATATAAAATGATAGGTAAAAAAGTAGGTTACATACGTGTTAGCACAAAATTACAAAATACGGAAAGGCAACTTGACGGCGTTGAATTAGACACCGTATTTACCGAGCACGCGTCTGGTAAAGACACAAAGCGCCCGAAATTAGCAGAGTTGCTGAATTACGTCCGAGATGGTGATATAGTATATGTTCACTGTATGGATAGACTGGCTCGTAATTTAGATGATTTACGAAGTATTATTAAAGCTATTACGGAGAAGAAGGCTCAGGTGAACTTTGTAAAAGAAGGATTAGAATTTACTAGTAATAGTTCTCCTATGTCTCAGCTTATGTTATCGCTAATGGGAGCATTTGCAGAGTTCGAGTATGGTTTAATGCGCGAACGTCAATTAGAAGGAATTGCTAAAGCAAAAGAGCGCGGTGTTTATGAGCGAATGCGTAAACTAACTGACGCGCAAATAGAAGAAATAAAATCAATGCTCGCTAGGGAAACCGATGAATTCAAGATAAATAGAAAGGCTCTTGCTAAGAAGTACGGAATATCGAGATCAACTTTGTATTATTATCTTAATGATAGTCACAACAAATCAATATAACCTACATGTTGACATGGCGTTAAAAAGAGCTAAAATCAGGTCTTAAATGGAGTAAAGCATATGAGCTACGAAGTATTATCCGATATTGTTACAAGTATATCAGAATTAAAAAAGAATCCTATGGCGGTAATAAATAGCGCGCATGGTAATCCACTAGCTATATTAAATCATAATAAACCAGTTGGTTATTGTGTTCCACCTAAAATATATGAAGCCATGTTAGATATGATAGATGATATTGAACTAGGAAGAATTATCGAGGAAAGGGCAAGAGAAGTAGCTGAAGAATTTGATTTGAATGACTTATAATCTTTTATTTCTACCATCTGCTATAAAGGAGTGGAGTAAGTTATCTCCTGAGATACGTAGTCAATTTAAAAAAAAATTATTATCAAGGCTAGAATTACCAGATATACCTAAAGATAAGCTTGTTGGAATGAAGAATTGTTATAAAATAAAGCTGAGAACCAGTGGATACAGATTAGTATATAAAGTAATTGATGAAACGATATCAGTACAAGTGATAGCAATAGGCGTAAGAGACAAATTAAAGGTGTATGATATTGCTCGAAGTAGAATAAAAAAATGAATATTGTGGTGCAATTACAGAAAATAATGTTATAATAAATCTATAGGTTACAACATTTTCATTGTTCGCAATGTAAATCTAGACCTTAAATATAAAACCGTGTTCCAGGTTATGAATTTAAAGTCTTAGATCTGATCAAGCTCGAACTTG
>JAVCKV010097292.1:0-20559 GCA_032274145.1 Herpochondria borealis | reverse complement strand
CGCACAAAAAAATAAGAAACAAGGGTATGCTTCTAATAAAATAATGCAACTCTATTGTTGTTTTTCTACAAAAAAAAACTCATCGAGTCAATGTAATATCTCCAACTTGATTGACTTGTCGGTTGTCAATTCCATCTTCATCTTTCACATCATACTGCACTTTGTATATCAACACATCCATCGGAAGAGTTTTGCCTTTGTAAGTGCCATCCCATTGCTCTGTTGGGTTTTGTGATTCAAAAACCAATTGCCCAACGATTAAAAATTAAAAGACGCTAATTTTCAACCGTAAAATCACATTCTATGATTGGATAAAAAACATCATTGATACCATCACTGTCAGGCGTGAATACATTTGGAAAAACCAATTCACATTCACATGACTCAACTAATGCCGTTAATATAACAATACTACCGCATCATAAATAATTCGTCAGCGTATCGATGTAAACAAAGGTTTGAGTTTCATCAACTGTTTCTGTAAAAATATTGTTGTGGAAATAAATAAGACACTCACTACAGACGGTCGTATCGAATTCTTCAAAAAAAGTAGGCAAGATTTCTATGTCTCTCAACAAAGTATCCGTCATACAACCATCCGATACAATCAATTGTACTGGAAAAACCCCTGTACCTGAAAATTCCACTACAGGATTTTCTTCCTCAGAAATAAATGCGCCATTATCAAAATTCCATGTTCTTGAAATAATATTGCCTGATGATTGGTCGGTAAAATAAATTAAAACTCAAATGTTTTGTCTTCTGTTCAAGAGACTTAATATGTAATAAATCCCTTCATACATATTGGAAATGATTTAATAACAATCATTCCCAATATTTCTTTCTACTAATTCTCTTATCATTTTTTGAGTATGAATCTGAAGTTCGAACTTTAAAATACTATTCCAATTTTTTCATTAACTCAATAACATCAGGATTAAATTGATAATCATTCAAAACTTCACTCACCAAACTTTTGAACGAAATTGCTCCCCCCCCTCCATTTGATTGAAGCATTCCAATGGCATTTACCCATTGTCCCTTTCCTGTTTGCGAATGGGATATTAATGACAAATCACCACCTGCTCTTTGCCATATCGCTTGGTCTTCTACTCCTCTTGGATAAAGCTTACACATAATCTCAGTCAATTGGATTTCAGGTTTTACAGTTTGTGTTCTTTGAGTTAAAGCGGGAATATTCAGTCGGCAAATGATACCAAAAACAAATGCAGCAACATTTCTTGATGCATAAGGCTGTGAATCTTGTCCATCCATTTCTCCTTTATCATTTATTAAATCAGAAATTCCTCGAAGCAGAAGACTCTTAACAGATGGTCTAGAACGACAAACCGTAAGAAATCCTAAACCTTCCATTTCAATAGCTAAAGCATGGCTAGCATTTTGTTTTATAAATTTATGCAGTTCGGATTTAATTGACGCATCCACTTTTTCTCCAGAAGCAATAGTTCCTGAAAAAGTAGAAATGGTTGGGGCAAATTGTCGATTAAGCAATGATACAGATATACTTTTCCATTCATCTGTTTTTGAATAAGAAGAGGCAAGACGTTCCAAGTCATAAGAAGATGCACCAAATTGTGGACGAGGTTTAAATCCTTCATCAGCAGTCTTACCACGCTCATAACCAATAACGTCTGTTCCTATCACAATGTCTCCAACTTTTACATCTTTTAAACCGCCTGCTACACCAACATAAAAAATATAAGTAGGCTTGAAATATTCTAATGCTCTTTCTGTTTCTAACGCAGCATTGACATTAGTTTGATCTGTTTTCCCCACAACTACCTCAATAGAAACTCCATCCATGGAATAAGTACCAAGCGTATAATCTGTATGAGTTATAGGATGCTTAATAAGCTTTTTATTAGTAAGGTGTTCTTCTACTGCTTCACGCTCCACATCTAGTGCTGTTAAAATTACTAACGGTTTGTTCATAAGTTTTTCTTTAATAGTTTAAGTTCAGAGTCATTGTATTCCAATAACATTTTATCAATTAGAGATTGTACATCAGGTTTACCACCATTTTTGACATGACGGATTGCTTCGTTCCATCTTTTCTTTCCAGTTGCTGAATGATACAAATCAGCATTAGCTCCTCCTGCTAATTCCCATAGTCCATTTTGGTCTGGACCTTCAGGAAATAATTTAGTTGCCTTTTCAATTAGTAAACTCCAACATTCGTCTTGTGTAATATCTGATGAATTAAATCCAGCTAGCTTAAGAGCAAATCGTTCCCATTTTCCTAGCATCTCAGAACATTGTTCAATAGTAGGTTTTAAATCTTTTCTTCTAAATACTAAAGAGTAACAATGTTTAGCTACTAGTTTCCAAGGTTTAGTTTTTATCTTTTCACCTAACAAGGCTGCTTCAAATTTTGTGAATTGATTTTCTTTTATTAAATAGATTACATCCGTTTCACCCAAAGGAATTTTATCAAATAGATTTAACTTTGAAGAAATTGAAACTGTTCTATTCTTCAAATAGTCATTTATGAAATTTTGATTTTTGATATATACTTGAAGTGGGATTTCTAAATCTTTAAATAAGAATTCACCATTAAGAATTGAATCCACACAGGATATTGATGTTGCTTTAAGAAAATTATTCTTTACATCCCCTGACAATTTTTTCCAAATTATATTTCTATTGGAATAGTCTTTCAAATTATTAAATGAAGACAAACTAATTCTTCTAAGAAGTTCAGAATTGAAATTGTTTCCTTTATCTAAGTAATCTAAAATACTATACAAGGTTTCACTTGGATTCGGTATTCCTTTCCAAAGTTCATTCTTACCATTCAAGGTAATCACTAACCATAACTTTTGCCATCCTACTTTTTCTATTTTCAAATGTTTCATCAAATTAGAATTGGCAACACATATTTTGGCAGCCACATTGAAGAGTCTATAATCATCTAACTTAACGACTGTCTTAATAAATTTTACATCTGATATTTCCTTTGCCATGATTTCAATAATTTGAACATGGTTAGGTTGAGTATCAATTTCTAATTGTTTTTCTATAGCTTCTTTTGGAGAAAAAAGGTTTAGTGCTAAAAGACCATGCAAGTGCAACCATTTTTTCCGAATAGACATTTGATGAAGAGAATTAGCAATATCCTTTTTTATCTTCTTAGGCATCGATATCACTAATCCTTTTTCAGCTTCAACTGGTATCATCTTTTCTAATCTTTCTATTAAGCTAGGTTCTTTAGTAAACCAATTCCAAACTGTAGATGAATAGTTGGTTTGCCAATGCATTAATGAATACTTTAAATTCTCTTTTATAACAACACTCCACCAATCCGACTTCTCTCTCTTGAATACTTTCACCAATAATGAAGCATGTGAAGAATTTGATTTTTCCTTCATTAAGTTTTTCTCCAACCACTTTTTTAGAGAAGCTGCTAAATGTTTTTGAGCATTTGCAAAACCAGACCAATCGGGATTTGGAAGAACTTCAATCTCATCTACTTCCAATGTTGTTATTTCATTACAAACATATTGTAGAAGTTTTGTTTTACTAGTCATCGCTGATTTAGGATTGAGATTATATCCAGAAACCAAATGAACAAAATTCATCAGTTCCTTAAAATCACTCTTATCATTTCCCTTAAATAATCGATAGGTAGGTATAAGAGTTTCAATAATTCCCCAATCATCAAATTCTTCAATATTTAATGCAAATTCATTTATCAATGTGTGAAGTTCTTTAGTTTTTGACTGATTACCAGCTAATAAATTTGCTGCTTGAGAGACTAAAGTTTCATTACAATTAGAATCAATAAGTTTGAAATTGGTATTTGACCAGTTCGCGATTACGTCCTCTGGAATATAAACCAAATTAAGTAATTCAGTATTTATCTTTTGAGGGTTAAATGCTACGCCAATCTTTAAATTTAATTTTATGGCTTTCGGAATCATCGGCCATATCCGACTAATCCAATCAAGATATCCATCTTCTCCAACCCATGCAATAGTATTGTTATACTCTACATGCTTAATAAGTGCATTAATCCCACAATTCAATTGTAAAGGGGAAGTTAGTTTGGATTCATAACTAACTGTAGTTGACTGAAGAGTAATTATTTCTAAATCAGCAGTCTTATTAATTGTTTCTAAAAAATAAGGAATCAAAACAGTAATGTCCTTTATTTTCAAAAAATATTTTTTCTTAATAATAAGTGCATGGGAAAAAAGACGACCTCTTCGAACTTCTTCAGAGGTATCTGGAAATGATTTGACAAAAAGAAAATGATCATTATTCCAAAATCCTGAAAATACTGGTTCATTGAGAATAGTGTTTTGAGGACGATCTATCAAATCAGTCGAATTCCCCAACCTTTCAGGAATATCTGATTTGGAAAAAGAAGAACCTAATAGAGCGTATCCTCCATTTTTATCACCAAAAATTGCCTGATCTATTTGAATCATAAATTAAGCGCAATTTCAATAAGTCTAGTTAAATCTCGTTCTTTTGGGTTATCGTCTAAAACCAAATATCCAAAAGATTCAGGTAGTTCATCGAGATACCGATCTTGTGCTTCTTTAGTCTTAAGAGGAAATTCCTGCGCTGACAAACCAATAGTTTTACAGCTATCTTTTTCCCACAGAGTATCTATCAAATGAGAGAATAACGGCATCCGTTCTCTTAACTCCTCATGAGGTTTTTTCTGTGATTGGAGTTCATCCCAACAGGTTAATACAATCAATAATTTAGGCGCAAGAATAGGAGATTTCATACTTACTTCTCTGGCATGAAGTAAGGTTTGAATTAATTCCATAAAACGATATTGATCAGATAGTCTTTCTTTCGGACTATCCTCATCTTTCTCTTTATCTGGTTCAGCAAAACCAGACAGACTTAAATCATAATGATGAAAAAGTTGGCTAGGACGTATAAACAAAATCCACCGATCATTCGTTTTTACCCGATTAATCCATCGCTTATCATATTCTAATAAATCAATTATTTCACGTACTTGTTCTCCGCCATAATCTTTACAAACCAAATCAAATTCTTTTCCTTCCAAACTCACATGCAATGTGACTTCTAGATTCTCGCCCGATGGAGTTGGTTCAGGTTCTTCACCATTAGATATTCTATCATAGGCTTTCTGTAGTCCAGAAGAATCTCCAGAAATATTTTCTAATTTGATGCAACCTGAATGATTCTGCAAGCGACCATAAAGTTGAACCTGAAAAGTAGTCTTACCTGACTTTGGCGCACCAATGATAAGCATTGAATTATTGATCTTCATAACTGCCTTTATATTTAAAGAAAAAATCTGTCGTATCTCCTATATCAGCGATTAAACGAAGCGGTTGGGTTTTGCTAAGTTCATCAATCAGATGTTCTGTAACTTTAAGATTATTAACAAGACATAAATCAGGATTTTCATTTGAATAATTACTGACTTGAATGGTTAATGCATTCGGAAATAGCCGTTCTATTTCTTTATCGATTACTTCTTTTATGTTAGAACGAACCTCTGCAATTTTATCAGCCTTCGACCAAACTATTACAATCGGTCTGTCTCCTAAATTGGCTTTTACTTGCATAGCAAGTTGCATTATTTCTGCCTTTGCTTTGCCTCTCTTTTCTATAATATTTTCACAATCAATGAAAAAAATAAAGGCATGAGATTTTTCATAAATCCATCTTGCATTTGTAGCATTAATGTCATCAGTTTTAGTCGCCCATTTAGTAAAAACCTCACCCGATGAATCTGCAAACAGAACATCATGAAATTGATTCTCATTTCTTAAAGCCAGATGATAAAGACTATAGTAATCAGGATGGGATGATGTAGGCGGAGGAAAATCTACTTTTCCATTAGGCTTAATCTTCAAGTACTTTGCAAGGTTCTCCCACCCTATCAAAGTGTAGCTGCCAGCAAACTTCCATCGATTAAAATTTTCACCATTAAAAAGAAGAGTATAGAGCATCCCCAAATAAGAAGTCTTTCCTGCTTTGTGGTTACCAATTATTCCAATAATCTTTGGCGAAGAACGATGGGAGATTAATTCAATTTCATTGGGCTGTAAGGCAAGGCCTGACCAGGGAATAGCTTTTGCTTTTCCTTTGGAGGTTTTCTTAGGAGTTACAGTTTCTGTTAGCGACTTATTCCAGTGAGAACAAGATTGATATTGAGAATCAGTCTGAACTTTGCATAAACCCTTTGGAGCAGTGCATCCTTCATGAGGACATTTTTTTCTCATTATTTATTTTGTTTGAGCAATTTTGGCAGCTTGTAAATCATGAAAAATCCAAACCGCTAAATCTGCTAATGAAATTTCAACTTTTTTAGAAATTCCTGTTTCATAGAATACATCTACTTCGGAATCTTCATTAATAGAATTTGCCAAAGCATCACCTAAGGATTTGCGTCCTTTCTCTTTTGATGAAAAAATTTGTAACAGTGCTTTTTCATTTTCCTCCAACTGCATAATTTGACTTATCCAATCAGTCAGAGGTTTTGACTCATCAATCTGCTCGCCATGTAAATCTTTCAATGTTTCTTTGAGAAGAAAATCAATGCTACGAGGGTAGATCGGATTAACCATCCTCGCCAAATCAATCAACATTACTATTGCAGCATTGATAGGTTTTAAACCTCGATAGGATTTATCAAGGTTAGGAGAATATAAGGTTTGTTTCCACCACAATAAATCATTCCTTTTATTAGCAGATTTTACTCTATTTAAAACTGCATCGTTCATTTGTTCAAAAAATGGAGTCAGACCTTGTAAAGAAATATTTATTTTATTTACAAAGTTCTCTATAGATTCATTCTGATTTTCTAAAACCGAATTGATTGACTCAACAATAGCACTCCCTGCTATATCTCCAAAATCTGTAGCCCAATTCTGATTGCTATTTGCCCAATACCTATTTGCTTTATCATTTGGAGTATTAGTACCATCTTCCATTCTAGTAGGACCTGCTGCTGCTTTTAATCTTTTAATGAGATAATCTTTGCTTGCAATCTTAGGATTTGTTTCTATTTTAGAAATTGACAGATTAGGAAGAGAAACTTGATTCTGAATTCCCCAAAGGAATTGTGCATCTTTTTCAACTTGATTTCCTATACTCAAAAGCATAGATTTTATTATTTCTCTTTCACTTCCAAGTTGATAGAAACTAACAATATCTCTACTAGTATGCCAAATCATAGCAGCATATTCCTCATCATTAGACAGCAACCTAAGAGCATCTAGAATGACTACACGAATATAGGTGGTGGATTTTTCATTCGTTTGGGCAACACTATTCTTAAAGGTTTTCCATTTCCCTGTGATGAGTTTTTCCACTTCTAAGATAACTGGGTCGTTCTCTAAGATATGTGGATCAATGGCAGCTAAAGTATAAGGGATTATCCGAGCTTTCTTTTTTCTCAGTTTTTCAGCAACAACTTTAGCAACTTTTTGAAGATTGGTAATATTGCCTTCCTCAGATGTTTTGATGAACTGGTTGTTTAAATATGTTTGGATTAGTGTTTCGGACATAGTGTAAGAATTAGTTTTAAGTGTTCAATAAATTAAGAAATCAAATAAACAAAACATTAGATTTACAAACACTGGTAAATCTAATATACCTAACACAATCATATTTAAAATAGTTCCATATGATAAAAATAAGATTGTGTCTTCCAAATACAATTGTGAGTTTCTTTTTATGCTTTAGGTTTTGCTTTTTCCAGCAAATGTTTTTTCACCCAACCTATTTTATCATTGTACTTTACCATCCACCAAAATTTATTTGAAGTGTCTAGGACAATTACTTCTTCCTTAACTTGGAGTCGTTTTAAAACTTGAGACTTTGAATTCCCATCTTTTCTTAGACTTGTTTTTTTTGTAATTGCATATGTATTGTTGAGTGAATATACAGGACGAGAATATTCAGTTGGATTTTTAAGGATGGAGTACTTTTCTTTCGGTGTACTCCTTTTAGGAGAATAATTTTTCAATGGTTTCTTTGGCTTAGGAGAAGAATAGCTTCGTGTTGTTGTTCTACTACATACGCCACAGCTACCTCCATTATTACAGTATTTACAATACTTGCAATTTGTGCATGCAGTGCAATTTGCTCTTCCTCTACATGTCCCAACATTTGATAATGAACTGCACATAAATTTTCCCATTTCTATTTCTACAGAATCACTTGAAATATTTGGACTTGGTAAAAAAGAGGAAGAAATGAATAGAAGAATAGAGAAGCTTAAAAAATTGAAAATTAGTTTCATTGTTTGTTTTATTAATGGCACAATTAGTAGCATCTATTTTTGTAAATACATTGTTTAATTTATTTTTGTAATCTCAAAAATGAATTTCCACTTTGCTAAATTTCCTGCATTTTGCCCACCGTTCTCCATGATGGTTACATTCATTTCAAATCTATTTTTATCTTCTATAGAAATTAAATCGGAATAAGTGAAGTCCATATGGTTTTGTCCAGCATCAGAATAATGCTTATCTTCTTCTATTGAGTGTGCTTCAATGCGTAAGGGAGCTCGCTTCTTTAATTCAATTTCGAACTCTTCTCCTTTTTTTATTACATTCTTATTTATTGAAAGAAAGTTATTCCATTCATGCCCTACCCCATTATTTGATAGTTGTAAAACATGGTCTAACTTGATGGAAATTTTTCTTTGAGCTAGGCTTGATTTACTAGTTCCCATTGATAAGAAACTGGTTAGAACAAGGAGAATTGAAAAAAGGTATGATGTTTTCATTTTGTAGTATTTGATAGTTATAAGACTTTTCAAATATAAGTATGTTTAGAGAGAAAAGAAGATTAGATTATTTCTTTTTAAAAAATCTAATCTTCTTCATCTTACTTTTAAGAACAGTTTCCTGCTTTTCTTTTTGCCAAACATTCATTACAAAATTCCCCAGTTGTAGGTTTGGTACTCTTTTGATCATAATTTGAGGTAGGCCAATTTGAACAATTTGTACAAAAATGCCATGTGTCATTCCCTTTTCTTCTACGGTAAGCCATAATTATTAATAATTTATAATGGATTAAAAAATAAGTTTTACAATTTTGTAAATTAATTGTTATTGCTCAAAACAGGATACTCTGTTTTCTTAACTTTCAACTGTTGATAAGGTCTGTTGACATATTGTTTTGTAACTACAACAGCAGAGATTTTCAGATTCACATTGATGCCTTTCGTGATATTATCATTTTTTAAAGTAATCGTAAAGCTCCCTTGTTTAATATTTGCAACCCTCCCTGTTGATATTATACTATTTCCTTTTGCAAATGTATTACTAGCTCCATATTGCAATCCAGTAAACCAATACTGGACATTATCTCCACTAGGTGGATTGACTAAAATTGCATAAGCACCAAGTGCCAATCCTCCTAGAGGATCAACTTTACCTATTTTTGAAGCTGTTTTAATAAGGAATTTTTTCTTTTCTTTTTCATAAGCTTTTTGTCCTTCATTTCCTACTCCAACCCAATACGCCCATGAGACCAACTCTGTCGTTCTTAGTTTAGTTTTTTCATCTTGTGGAAGTGTAATGTTAAAATTCGAAGTATTACCATGATCTAAGTTTGTTTGAGAATGAACTCTTTCCACTCTATCACAAACTGGTACAATCGAAGTGTCAATACTTACTAATTCTTTGCTATACTTTTGAATATAAGTGCTATCTAATTTGGTTTCCCATCTGATGCTAGTATCAAAATCCTTTGTTTCTTCCGAAGCTGGAATTCTTGAAATCTTAGCTCGACAAACCTTAGCCTTCAGTCCTCCACCTTTTATTTTAAAATGATAAATAGCAGTTTTGTTAACCTTGATTCGTTTTTGCTTTACGCCTTTAGATTTAAAATCGTAGAACTTTGAGGTTTTTGGATATTCTACTATTTCGACCTCTTTAATATTCTTTCCTTCTAAAACTTTTAAATCAAATATTATCTCATCTCCCTCTGCAAAACCAAAATAAAACTCTTGAGCTTTACGAACTTTGACGGTTTGTTCCGTTACAAGGATAGGTTCGACTTGGGCAAAAGAAGTAAGGCTGTAGATGATTCCTACAACTAAAAAGATTAAATTTTTCATGGCTTTAGTATTAGTTTATAGAATTGAAATTCAAGGATGACATTTTAACTAATCAAGATCTGGTGCACATCCCAAATTTTCATTATACGGTTCTATATATTTCCAAAAAGCTTTACCTGCACTATTCAAATAACTGAATGAATAATTAGATTTAGTATTTGAAGCAACTTGATAGATATATTCATTACAACCATAAGAGTTATTTTTGAAACATACTATTGCAAAATAATAGTATTGATAATCAATCAATACTTCATAGAATGTCACCTTGGAAATCGAGGTACTAGTATAACTGGAATATGTTGTTCCATAATTATTTGACTTAACATTTTTCAGCACTTCAGCACAGGATTGTGCTTTGACATTAGATATTCCAAAAATCAAAATTAAAGAAAATAAGATGTTTTTCATTTTGTCTTTTTATAATTTTGAATTACACTATAACAATCCATTTACAACTTTGTCTATATACGAATTTGAGTTGAGTCCAAAATCAGTTTTTTTATCTTTAAACATATTGATTGCCATCATCTTCAAAATGTCTCTCCTCTTTTCTAAACGAGTCATCCCTTCGTAGATTAACTTCAGAATTAAATAAAGCATTTGTTCTTAATGTTTTCAATTCTTCTTTAGTGTTATATTGGTCAACCTTTGAGCCTAATGTGAACAAATCTATTAATGCTCCAATCCCCAATAATCCTCCAGTGAAAAGCCAAAGAATTCCTGTTCCGATTTTTTCTAAATAGAATCTATGTAAACCTAAAATTCCAAATCCTCCAACTATCCAGAGGATGTAGGCTATTCCTTTTGATTTCATTTCGTTTATGTTTTTAAGATTAAAAAGATTACTGAGTAACAGTTTCCCATATTTTGAAAATGGGCTTATTTATTTTAATTCTACTTTTTCAATTGAATTAAATCCTTTGGTTTTTGTGAATCTCATGTTATGAACAAAATTTTGCATGCTATCAGAAGGATCAATAGTTTCCATATTTAATGAATTCATCGTTTCTCTAACTATAATTACAGACAGAATTGGCAACTCTACTAAATGTCCTGTCGAACTATTCAGTACTAGTCCGATAGCATTTACTCTTGCTTTCTTTAATGGTAGATATGCAAATAACTCTCTTGAAACTCTTATGACAGAACTGCAAATATGATCTTGGTATATTTCATTAAATTTTGATTTAGTCATATTTTTTTTTGATAATTTCCCACTTGCCAATTGCTTTAATTCAAATTTTGGAATTACTTCGTCTCCATTAATATGAACATCAACATCTACTAGACTTTCTGTAATTGAAAATCCAATTCGAGTACCTAATTCACCAATGTCAGAAAATGGATTGAAATATTGTAAAGCGTCTTGGTAGGATTCAGGATTTTGTTCTTCTAAGCCTTTTGAAATATTTTGAAGTAATCCCCAATCTTCAATTTCCTTCAAATATTTTTCGTTTACCAATTCGTATTTCTTTCCATCTTTCTTTTTCGCTTCTTCCAATAAATTTTCTAACCTATTTATCTTTTTATTAGTCGAGCCAAATAGTTTGTCGAAAAATGACGGACGATAGCTATTGAGGTTTTGTTGCGCTTCCACTTCATTTGATATTTCTCTTCTTGGCTTTTCAGGAATTGGAGTATTGTTAATTTGATTCCAATCAATTTTCTCCGTACAGTTTTTGTGAACCGATTGTATCAACTCAACATATTCATTATAATTAGCAACTGCTTCTCCTGCATTTAATATCTCTTCCTGCCTTAACTGCTGTTTATATCTTTTAGCTGTATCTCTTGTTCTTTTTTGTTGTGCTCTTTCTGTTCTTCTTACAGCAGCTCCATAAGACCGAATAAATCCTTTTACTGTTGCCATCTGTTTTATTTATTTATTTATTTATTTATTTATTTATTTTGAATTTGTTATGCATTGCTAATTTATTGAGCACTTAATAAATTTCTTTTAGAATAAACTCCTAAAATTTACTTAAATCATGCACACTCACATCCACTTCCAACAACCCATTTACAACAAGGGTCTGCTTGACAAGGAGATTTATTTTTTCCAGAACATCCACAGTTCGAAGTTGTTGGACAAATCGTAACACTATTACCTTGCTCTTCACAAGCAATTCCATCATTATCTGCATCCAAGTCACCTCTACATTCTGGATCAGCATTAAATGCTGCTTGTGCTGCTGTCATAGATGTATAATCGGAGCAATTGGTATCAATGCATCCTACTCCATTTTCTTTTCCACATGAAAAAAATAACAAACAAATCCCGAAAAAAAATAAACTCTTCATATTGATGTTTTTATTTGACATATTTATGTTTCACATTAGAATTAATAAACCCATTTAATCCAGCCCCCTTTTTTGCGAGCTTTTTCATTTCTTCTATATTACTTCTACCTGCACTACTATAATTATACAAATATGGTTTGCCAGAATTAAATTGAACTCGAATATAATCAGGTCCAATCTCATAAGCTGAGACTCCTGAATCACCATTTCGATTTGAATATCGTATCATAATTTTTTATTTAATTTTTAAATATTTTTTATCCTATGGAAACACCCACCCTATCTCCTGACACCCAAATACATTCAAAGTCTTTTCTTGAACAGTTGGAAATAAGATGAAGCCACTGACCTGTTCAACAGTAGCAGCATGAGTCCCTTCTAACAAATCTATTTCAATAAAAGAACTGCCCGGGATTGCTTTTTGAAAAACGCCATCAATAGATAAGTTGTAAGGATTGCTCGAATTATTTGTAAATCGAACTGTAGCATCTAAGCACTCATTCTCCTTGCTACAAGAGCAAAAAAGAATGAGGCAGATACAAAAAAGATATATCAGAGAGAGCGGATTTAATATTTTGTTCATGGATATAATTTATTGTAATTGTTTTGTTGTAAAAAACTTAAAGTGTGTAATAACTAAGTAGTGTATTTATTTCAAGGATTCCACTACCTTTTTTGAATTCCTTATGAATAGGAGCACTTACTCCACTCACCCAAATTTTCATATCAGCGTCTAAATCAAATCGACCTGCTGTTTCTAAATAATACATATTAATCTTACTGTAAGGAATACTTTTGTATTCCACTTTCTTACCCGTGAATCCTTGCTTATCAACTAGTAAAAGTCGTTTATCGGTAAACACTATTAAATCTCGAATTGTCCTAAATCCTTTTTCAATAACTTCATCTTGTAAAAGAATTTGTCCTACTTCTTTTCTTATTTCCTCTTCTGTGATTTCACCTGCATTTCCTAAGATTCCGCTTAATAAGGCCATGGTCTAGTTTTTAAGTTTGAAAAAAAGTGTAATCGACATTTATCCGCAGGTGTAACTTTTATTTGCAGGTGCTAAGACAGTACCTGCTACAAGTTCAATAGAGCCTGAAGTGTGATTGTGTGAACTGCAAAATGGAACTATATACCATCAGTACTTCCAACTTTTAGAACATGAGCTCCTAACATAGCCCTTTGGGAACATCCTGATGCTCTACAAACTGTTGCTATTTGTCATCCACTAAAGTTTTTCCAATGCTGTAACCAACTTCCACATTTACATGTAAGTGGAGATGTCCCATTAATGTTTTTGACTTTCATAATTCTTGATTTTAAAATTTACTTTTTATTCGAATTTAACTGCTGACTATATTTTAAAATCGACCATACGTGTCTTGAACTTAGATTGTATAAATCTGCTAGTACTTCAACCATCTTACTTTTTTGAAAACCTTGTTTTGCAATTTTATTATTAAAATCATTTAAGATTGTATATCTTTTTATTGTGGCTGCATTCACTAAATCTTTATCTAGTAAAAAGATGATAAAATTATTAGTATCATTTTCTATTTTATGCCTATCGCAATAGGCATTGAAATCCTTTTTCAAATAGTCCTCGAAATTGAGTAGTAAGCGTTTACCGATTTCCTCTTTCATATTGTGATAGGTTGTTTCAAAACGAATCTCATTTTGAGTTAAGGTAATCTAACTACTCAAAATCATTTTTACTATCTTCGCTTTTGTTGAGCACAATCTCTTAAAATCTGATACATTAAAAAAACACATAATTTTAAATTATCACCAAGTCTCCCATACTACTGAACGACTTTTACCTATCTCTACAAAACTTAACTAACTGATTATCAACCTATTCAAATTCTCTTCATGAAGAGTCTTAAAACTATGATTCACCAATAAAACAATACAAATGCAGGATAATAAACTAATAACATTTATGGCAAGGTTGTCCAAAAAAGAGATGCGGGCATTCAGTAAATATATTTCAAACATCCACTCTACTACTCATATTCAATTCAAACTAATTGAACATATTAGAAAATACCATCCAATATTTAAATCAAAACAACTGGATAAGAATACTGTATTCAAAAAAATATATGGAGAAGAAAAATCTGAAAATATAAAATTGTTAATGACTGAAATATCAAAACTAAGATCTGAGCTAAAACGGTTTCTAATCTGGTATCATCAAGGAGAATTTCCTTTTGAAGCTAATTTGATTTTACTTCAGTTGTATAAAAAAAACATGCTTAATCAACATGTTGAATCACATATTACTGATATGAAAGAAGATAATGAAAAAGCAGAAAATAAAGATATTTGGTATTGGTTTAGAAAAATGAGACTAGCCCATGAACATTACTATTACATCGGAACGGAAAGGATTGATAATCAAGATGTTCAAATTAATGAGGCAATGAAATATTTAGATTTATTTAATGCTGCTGCAAAACTTCAATATGGAGCTGAAATATTTAATAGAAATCAAATTCTTGAACAACCAATACCTGACATCAAATTTTTAAAAGAAATAAATCAAAAGGATTGGGATAACTCTTTTCTTTTACATCATTCTTATCAGTTAGCATTAAATATGATTTCGAAAAGAGATGAATATTCATTCTTATCTCTAAAAGAAATTCTCTTACAACAATCAAATCAATTTCATGAAAATGATCAGCAAATATTACTATCCTATTCTCTCAATCATATTTTTTATCTATTAAAAAAAGGAGATTACTCTTTAGTCAATGAAGCATTTACTTTATATCAGTATGGAATAAAGAATCATTTTTTCATCTCTGATTCCCAGTTTGAAAATGTTCATTTTGAAAACATTATTGATATTGCATGCAAACTTAAAAAGTTTGATTGGGTAGAAAATTTTTTAAAAGACTGGCAGGGCGCTTTAAAAACTGACACTAAAGAAGATATAATACTTTTGGCAAAAGCCAATATATGTTTTGCAAAAAAAGAATTTGAAAAGACTATTGATTTATTAAATTTAGGAAAATTTAAAACACTCTATGGAAAGTCAAAATTTAGAATGTTACGGATAGCCGCACATTATGAAAGAAACGAACCTATAGATTTTATAGAAAATCTTTGTAAAGCTTTTGATAAAAATATCAGAGAAAATACTTTAATGAATCCTCAGATGAAAAAAGGATTATTAAATTTCAGCAAGACTGTCAAAAAATTACTAAAGCAAGAACCTGATAAAACTAAATTAAAGAAAACTGTTAAAAGATATGATATTTTATATTCCAGATTTTGGTTACTCGAAAAAATTAACGAGCTTAAATAAAAAGAGTACCTCAAAAGAGGTACTCTTTTTACAGTTCATTTACAAAACAACCATATCTACAACGACAATGTTTGCATCTTGATTTCCTGCAATATCTATTCCACCTCCATCACCATTTCCACCTTTGATTTGAGAAAATTGTTTTGAACTTAATTGCTGACTAGCAAATTTTCCGAACGAGTTTTTTACACTATTCTTTTTCATTTTATAAAAATTAAAAAGGTTAACAAAAAGATTTTCTGCGGCGAGAAGTCCTTCTGCAAGTGTCTATAGCCACAAGCAACAAGTCCATTTTTGCCTTCGGTGAAAGACATAGAATGGCAAGGCTGAATAGGTGGTTAAACCTATCAACTACACGATGATGATGGATATATTTTTGTTAAATCAACTCCGTGAATTAATTACTCTAAAATCAAGTAAGTCCTTAAATTGATCAATAATAATTGATGCTTCCTATGTAATTCATTACAAAGTTGAAGAGAAATGGGTTTGAAAAGAATAGGTGATTTGCATTTATAAACAAACACAAAATCTATATAGCACTACGTAAATGACACGCAGTTTAGGAGGAGAAAGAAAGATTATGTACAGCTTATTTTAGAAACCTGTTGTGAGTTAGTTAAAGCCTTAATTGACTTCCAATATTTTTTAAATAATATTTTATTACTTCTATGTTGAACCTGAACAACAGGTGTGTTGGCTCTTGAAATTCCATATAAATAAGGAGCGATATTCATATTTCCATTTTCAGTTCCGCCATCCGTTACCATAGCATGATAATAAGGAAAGTGATCATATTGATACAATTCCATTTTCCCTTTATAGCCTTCCCGATTTATTTGTATAAATAAATCTCTTAGCTCGTTTGCAATTCTTGGAATATCATCAATTAAATCCATTTCAGATGGTTGTGCAATTGCTCGATCTTCTATATATCTTCTTGCAAAGTTTCCAGTTGGGTTAAGCCCATAACATTTAAAATACGTTCCCTTTTCCAACATACTTCTAAGAGGATTTAAAAATGCGCTTTCTCTTTTTTCCTCAAAATATGATCTGAAATTTTTAAGACGGATACCGATTTCTAAGATTTCGAAATTTGCTTTTTGATAAAATTCGACCTTATCAGTTACATCTCTTCGCCCGTCAAAAATCGAATACGTTGGGGATTTATTTTCTATTTCCACTGTAGTATCTTTCTTACCAATTATTATAGGTCGAATAGAACAGTTTTCTATTTTTTCAAATTGATTAGAGTCTTCATTATAAGTCAAGCAAAGTTCTCTTTCCATAATCATTTTAAATCCATTAGCTGCTTTTCTCAAAAGAGTTTGACTTGCTGGTTTCTTATTCCAAAAGTTGCTAACACTTGCACGACTAACTTGAATTTCAAGCTGTTGAAATTTTTGAAAAATCTCTATTTGAGAAAAACCATCTTCAGAAATTAATTTCTTTAATGATTGGTTGATAATTGATCTGTAGATTTTTTCATTCATTATGTTCAGTATTTGTTATTTTTACAAAACAATATTAGTGATTTTTATCTCAAACCATTGAATTTTATTACATGCTCCTAATTTCTTTTATACAAATCCTACCTTGGCTATTCGGTGGTTTAGGTCTTTTAATAGGTCTTTTTTCATTAAAAGGTACACTATCACCTAAGTTTACTATTCTACTTTTAGTGATGCTTGGAGTGATATTCTTTTTTACTTCTTTTCTTTCAAGTCCAAACTTAGAAATGCTTGAAGTTAACGAACCCATTAAATTCGTAAAGGATAATTCCTCTATTAAACCTGTTACAGAAGAACCAATTGCACTTAAACCTAAATCAACAAAAAAGGAAATCTCAGTTAAATCAAAAAAAGAAATTCCCAAAGAAAAAACTAACCCCTCTCCAATTAAACAAACCAAAATTAATGACACACCGATTGACAAAAACCTTATCCCTCAAGAATATGAGGTAGCTGATAAAAATCTTTGGACTTATAAAACAAGTGGATCCTGGAAATGGGATAAATCCTTTGAAAAATATTTCGAAACCGAAACTGGGTGGAGAAAAATAAAAAAGGGTAACGCTGAAATTACTGCAAAGTATACGGGTAGTTTTACTCAATCAAATGGAGAAGATGAAAGGCTATATATTTTTTCAGGTGGAGAAATTGAAATTAAAGTCAATGGAAAACTTTGTTGTTGTGAAAATATTGTTTCAATCCCTGAGGGTATTTCGCATAGCCAATTAGTAAAAGCTAAAATAAAATTACAGGATACTATTTCAAATTTAATAATGGAAAACAAACAAAAAATAGTAATACAATTACAAAAATGTCTTTAGTTTTTATTCTGTGAAAATTGCCTCGATTTAAATTCTTGAAATTGTTTTAATAATTTCCTACTCCCTCCTATCCAATTTCCTATCCCTGCCAATGAGGAATCTGAATAAAATCTTTCTTCTTCTTTTCCGTTTTGTATAAAAATTACTCGAACCCAATTACATCTTAAATCCCCTTTCATTTTAACGTGCTCAACTAATTGTAGATTTCGGATTTGATTGATTTTTAAATTTTCTGACACTTCTATAAAATCATCTTTAAAATTTAATATTCCCTTTCGTAGTTTCCGACTTTCTGTAAGTGAAGAAATTTCATTTGAAGAGTTTACTTTAGTGGAATAATATACCTTTTGGGAAGGTATAGGGAGATTGTAAATAAGTTGTTGTAAAAAAAGTGCTACCTTCTCTGAAGCCATCTCTTGATGTCCTTCTGAATCAGATTTTGCTTTACCATCTATTAAGTCTGAAATCCCCCTAATGTTTAAGTAAGGTTTTCCTAATCGAGATGCGGCCAATGCAAAATCATAAGATTCCATTTCTATGGCTTGAGTATCATTGTAATGTTTTTTTATAACTTCTATGGACTGAGAATCAATTGAAGCTAATACTTTATTACCTGAGGCAATTGCGCCAAAATGAATAGCTGCATTAATCGAGTGACTTTCTCTAGATATTCTTTTAGCAATCGTCAGTAATTCTTTACTTTGATTTTCAACGACTCTAGGACGAGCAACAAAACCTTTATCCGTCTCTTTTCCTCCTTCATACAAATAAGCCTTTGTACCAATTACAATATCTCCAATTTTAGGATCTTTAATTCCACCAGCTACTCCTGCTAAAAGAACATACTTTGGATTTAATTCCTTGATAACGTCTTGTACTTTTAATCCAAATGAATTCAAATTAAAATCAGGTTCGATGATAGCAATATTCCATTCAAAAATTTCTGTTTTGATTTGTCCAAAATCAAATGATAGATTTTGATAGCGGGAAGGTTTACTTTTAGTAAGAACTTTCCGAATTATTTTGAACTCTGTTTCAACTGGACAAAAAATAGCGATGTCTATCATAATAATGGGATGTGATTAAGTCTGCGCTAAGATATACATAAAAAAATTATGTATTAAAAGTTATAGTGGACAGTTAAATTATGAGGGTGAGTTTAATTAACTTCTTGCTAAAAAAGGGTAATGAAAACAATTTTACTTTTCCATAATTTTCTTATTATAAAATTATAACGGAGTAAAAACACAAAACCTCTACTTTATTCCAGAAATTACGTGTTCTCCTACCCGTAAGTACATTGTGAGGTATGGCAACTATAGCTACGGAATCCGCCGCTTTACTAAAACAATTAGTTTAGTGGAGGGTGAAAATTTGTCATTTCTTCAAAATGTACCATATAATTATATTTCAGTAATTTTTCTACCCTATTATTGGGTAGAAAATATTAATCTTCACTTTTCCTGAAGTAGGCTAATTAAAACGAGGGTTTAATTGGGACAGTTTATAAAAGTATATTCTAAGAATGGTTTAAAACAATTTCCCTTTTATCAAATCGAAATCCTTGTAAATAGTATGATAAGAATAAAGAAATCACAAAAATTGATAGATAAAACAGCTAATTGATAGCAAAATGTGAATAGTTAAAAAATTTTGTTTGGTTAAAGCGGCGGATTCCGTAGCTATAGTTGCCATACCTCTACTAATTCATCATAAAAATCAAATTTGTTTTTTTGGATGAAATAATCAACTCCTCTAAAGAAAAGCTGTACTTCACTCCATTCCTCTTCTCCAAAATATTTATCCTGTGCGATGCTGTCCCGTAATTCAAGTAATTTATTTTTGCTTATTCTTTTTACGTTAGGGAAAACAAGTTTCTTTGTTGTTGGAGTTTGATTAATCCAACTAAAATCACTTTTATGTTGTATCCACTTTATCACTTCTTCAACAAATGGACTATGGTAATTAGGCTCAGGTTTTAATTGTTTTGCAATATGTTCAAGACCATTATAATTTTTGTTGGATAAAAGAAAAAGAACATAAAACCGAAACTCATCAGAAGGGATTTTCTCCTTTTTTTTATTAGATTTGTAATAGATGTCCCAAGGTGCTAATGTATTGTTATATTCACATACATAGCATGCATTTAAACCTAGTTTTCTTTTTAAAGTTGGTTCTCCTTCTAATGTTAAATTGTTTACTGCAATATCAAAACCACTTGAGTTACTATCAACATAAACAGTCCAATGACCAGAAGATTGATACGTTTTCCCTTTAGCGTATTTAATCTTCTCTTCAGTAACTACATATTCTTTAACTAGTTTTGGATTCTTGTTAATTAGTGCTTCCATTTCATCTTCAGTTTTGTTTGACGTATGTAGAGATCTAAAATTTATTCCAGTTTCTTCTAGCAATAATTCAGTTAAATAATCTGAATGAATACCTTTTGCAGCTTCCCAATTTTCGTTGACGGGTAGCGTTTTGAAATATGAACCGACAAAGAAAACCCCGAC
>JAVCKV010097181.1:0-20569 GCA_032274145.1 Herpochondria borealis | reverse complement strand
CAACGTTTCAAAGGCAGAGTGTGCTGGTGGTGACTTCTGTGACAGCAATGACAATGAAATCTCACGTGTGTTTGATTGCCGGCATGACGATGGCGACTACTAGAGGTACAGTACTCGGAATACATACAATTTTATATGAAATAGACAATCGCTACAGTGAGATGAAAGTAAAGAGTATCGTGGTTCCCATTTCTCCTGTAGATGTACAGATGCTGTTTTAAATTTGTTTAAATGTAATGGTCGAAGAGGGCAACTTTTTGTCTGAATCGGGCCTGCGTGCATACGGTACTCTTGTTATCCGGTCGTATCCAATCCTGTTGCAGCGTCGTGGCTCACACCGCCACAGCGTGCGTTTTGAGTTGCGAATACGATGAAATGATGGGCCTGCTGCGCACCACATTGCGACGCGCCAAGGAAGAATTGGCACTTTCGTGGTTCACATCTGTTGAACAAAACTCATTTGCGAGGATCGTTTTGTTGATACCGCATTTTGCTTATTGCGCTGGAATGTTCCTGCCGTTCTGCCAGAAACACCTGCAGGATTTAATGCAGTGTCAAATGCCAACAACATTCTGATATCGGATGACGGAATTTTAACCAATTGTCAAGTTTGGCTACAACATAATTTGGGATTACTTATCAGGCAAGCTAGAGCATAATTTAAGACTGTGAGAACTTCGCACGGGTTACGAAGCCCGTAGTACGGCGTGTAGCAGTAGCAGTGGGACGTAGTACAGTGCATTCAGATTTTTCTTGTCAGCAAAATACAGTACAGTACAGTACCTCGAAATGCACAAAAGATTATTCCTGGCGCAACGCATCCTTCACAATCTTACTTTTGATTGGTGACCTATTCGACCATTGATTGTCTCGGACATGACAATTCCGCGAGCCCTGTTGGGAGCATTGTTCACTACAAAAGCTACCCCTGGCTTTCTTGTCGGAAAGCATGTACTTCAACGACTTATCGCGAATGATAGACCATCATCATTCGCAAAGCAAGGAAGTTGCACCGTCAATGAACTTACTCAAGATCATTATTTGGGCTTAGTTCAATGCATTTGGGATCATCCAGACGCTATCCTATTAGGCTCCTCTTTGAAAAAGGAGCTAAAGTTTGGAAAGTGCACTCTGGCTTCTGATCTACATCCCATTCGATCAAGATATGCCAGACTATTCGCCACAATATTTGATAGTACCATTGGCTCCATGACAATGAATGGCTTCCAGACAGACTTGAGTCGCCACGACTTGTTTCATGGACATTTGTTCCGAACAAGTATCGACGATCTGGATAATACATCAGTACTTGGTATGCTCTTTCACTGTTATGAATATCCTCATGCGGACGAAATAATACTACGGAGACTCAATTTGGGGCATTGCCAAGTGGATTCCGACTGCTCGCCATCTCTGGCAGAATGGCGGTATAGAAATGTTCTTTGGGCCTCGTGGTGGAGCAGCGAGCTTGGTGGTGATGACAATCAGGGCTGTTGGCTTTTGGACGGAAAGGCTCCCGAAATTGCTGGCTTGAGAATGGATGCCACAGAGTTTGGCGTGGACTGCCCTAATACGGTATGGGAAGGATACTTGGGAGAACCAGTGGCTGATATATACCTTTTGGACGGGGAGTTGTATGCATCATCCAATGATCAATAGATTCAAGTGCGTGCTTGACTGGGATATGGTTCATCCACTCTTCACAATATGTTATCGCTGGACAGGTTGCCCTCGAGCAACATGGTCTCGAATTGGAAGCATGACCGAAGGTGCATGTTAATGTCATAAAGTATCTGAAGACCCGTCCCTAACAATTTTCAAGTTTTGAAGCGCAACCACGAGGAGAACTGCTGCTTGCTGCACAGAAGCACTCTTTCTTCATACCAAGTAGTGGATACTCGTATCTAATATCTTCGATCCCTAGCTACATACAGCTCGGTTGTTTTGATTACTCTTTCTGTCTACTGGAAGCGGTTGCATCACTGTTCACCTGCCGAGAAAGAGCTTCATCTCAATTATTTCATTATCTATTACTACTCAATTATCAACTACATAACACTGTCGTCATGGCACAGCGGTCACGGTTGGCGAATCATCTCCTCCAACATGGAGAGTACCTTCTTCGAATGCGGGTGTATCACAGTCTCTGCATACACCTTGGGTGTGTATCCATTGCTGTCTACAGCTGCAATGGCATCGGGATGTGCGGCCACCAAGGCTTCAATCACAGTCGCACAGGCACCCTGCGTGCAGGCCAAGTGCAGAGGGAGCAAATCAAAGGCATCTGTTGTCGCGGCAGCCTCCTTGTGTACAGTGAGCAAGGCTTCCACGACGCGTGGGCGAGCGGAATGCTGACATGCCAAATGAAGTGGAAGCATGTTGTACTCTTGACACTCAGTGGATGTTGCAACGGGATGGACTTCCATTAGTGCTTCCACCAAGTCAGTGGGCGCGTGGACAATGCATGCGTAGTGAAGTGGAAGATAACGTAGTTGAATGATGGGGTGAACCGTCCATGCGGTCGCTTCTTCAGGAACGTTCCGAAGACGCTCCAAGGCATCGTCCCACTTCTTTTGGCAAATTAACAGAGCCAACTTGTTCTTCTGAATATCCTTCGCCGCCCAGAAAGCTTCCCCACGATCAAACTCCTTGGACAGGTCACCGCTGCCGCAGTACTCTTGCGCTTCTTGACCCTGACCATCCTTGGCGTGCATAGCCTTTGGGTTGACACTCAAAAGGTAAGTCACTACTGCAGGTCGACGCGTCTTGGGCGATGCGCACGAAAGATGCAAGGGCAACATTCCTCCCAAATCTGGCTGTCGTGTAGCATCTTGGTATGCCTCACACAAGAGCTCCACAACCTGGATATCCAGACCCAAGTCACACGCCACGTGGAGAGGCAACATGCCGTAGTATTCACGACGATACACAGCGCTTGGGTTGGCATTCAGAAGTGCTTGCACAACCTTGACGGGAGCGTTGCGGCGCAACGCCACATGTAGGGGCAACAAGTGGCAAGGGGGATCACTTGGGTCAGGCGAAAGAGTCCAGACCTTGGCGTGCTTTGGTTTGCGAGATAACAACTCCACAGCACTCGTCCACTGGCGAGTGGCTAATGCTTTAAACAGACCAGTCTCTCGTTTCGCTTCAAGTCGTCCCACCGAGACAATTTTCTTAAACGTGGAGCGATGTTTACAGCAGACGGGAATATTGTGCATGGGTCTTGCTGGTTGACGCTCTGATTGAGCTGCAGAAGTGGAGCTGACAGGCTCAAGTAATCCTGAACCAGGGAAGGATTCTCCCTTTGCATGGAAGCTAGCGAGGTCGCGAGCAGTCATGCCATCCGATGTCGAAACGTGGATGCTCAACGGAAACGCGTTGATCAGGGGTTCAATCAGGTGTTGAGAGGTCGTAATCATGTTGCACGCGACATGAAGCGGCAACTGTCCCTCCGTGGTCTTGCAGTAGATGCTGTCTGGACACTCTTTCAGCAGGAGTTCAATGGTTTCACGTGGGGCTCCATAGTGCGCTGCGATATGCAGTGGTAGCCAGCCGACGCCCCAAGCGTTTGTCTCCAAAGAGGCAACAGAGGATGCTTGATCGGATTCAGCCTTTGAACAAACATCTGTACAAGGCTCGTGCTTCTTGCTCTTATTCAGCGTCGTGTGGTGCATCAAAGCTTGAGGATAAGCTAGGATGAGACTCCGGATAACACTCAGGGGTACAGTCGGTAGTGCGCATGCGATGTGAAGGGGGAGTACCCAGCGTTCTTGATCGTCATCGAGCTTCACGCAGACTTCTTTGTTGGCTTCAGATCGAACCTTACTGATCACCTGCTCGTATTTTCCCTCCAGCAACTGATTAACTAAGGACCCACCGCTGCGAATAGATACTCGTCGTCGCTGTTTGACCACTGTAGGTAGAGAATTCGTTCCGCCCATTCTGATGCTTATGTTATCTCCGTTCGTTTTTCAACAAGATTCAACTTTATGCGGATTGGGAAGTTGTGACACTTCAAAGTGGGCGCCTCCTTTGTTCTTGAAAATTTGGGAGAACTTATTCCGAAAATTACTTACCACGTCATCATCCATGTACCAGCACTTCGTACATTTCTACGTGGTTCTGTTTTATCTGACGTCACAACAGTTTCAATAGGCCCATCGGAATTTCCTTCAAATGAATGGTACAGAAAGAGAAGCGGCCTGAAACGTGTAAACTACGGCAAAACAGCACGCCTTCCAGACACGACTCCTCCTTGTGCGGTCGTGTTCGTTGTTTGAGTGCTCTAGAAAAATTTACGACAACGTTACGCGTGACCCAAACGGTTGGGAATTGAGATGCCATGAATGTGAGTAGAACATTTAACACATTTAGGATGCATTACGACGAGCAAAGGTCGTAAAAGCAGTAAAGTGCTCTTGACCAGCCTTCTGAAAGCGGAATAGCCTAACAGCATACTAATACGGATGAGAAAATGATGTGTCAAACAGAATTGTCAGTCTTGTCTATCCTGATAAGCGCTTATTGTAAACAGAATCTCAGACACCAAGATCAATCGAAGTTCAAGCATCTCTCGAGTGTTGATGTCTTCGCCACAAAATCGAGCTCTGAAATCCATATCCATACTCTCTATTTGGCATATGGATACAGTAGAGTCAGTCAGCCCCTCAATCGGAATACATGTACGAGATGTTCGAATTCTGAACGGAAGATCATAGGAGTTACTCTGCCGGACAGATCTTGAGTCACCGCCAACAAGATAGTTGTTCTTGTTTATGTTTCTCGTGGATCGTGTCAAGATTCACAGACTGCAGCATCAAGACAGCAGAAAGTCCGATGCTCGTTCTTGTTAGTCCAAAATAATCTCACACATGCATTGCTGCTCCCACTTGTGGTGTGTCGAGATAAGCTCAAGTTGGTACCAAAGAGGAAGGAGTACCTCTTCTTTGCATCGAAAAGATGTCCTTCAGTACACTTGTACACGTCATATACTCTACGTAGCACACGCGCGATTCTGCTGTACGGGGTATTGAACAAGGACTTTGGGGCAACCCACGATAGCATATATTTGTTCTTGTTCATGATTCCAGTGGATCGTGTCAAGATTCGACCACCAGCACGACTACTTTTCCGTTCTTGTTACGTATAGTGCAAAGCTATGTCACGACGGCGCCGCACATGCAGGGCGATTTGTCTCTCCCGTTCTGTTGTGCCTTATCAAGATTTTGGTAAGAATGATCGTCGACCAACAATCCCATAAATACACCACGAGCTACGTACTAACCGTAAGCATCCTGGTGCTTCGTTCGGCTGTCAGTGGGACGGGAAGAAAAATGTCGAGAAGTGGTAGGTCGCTCTTCGGGCACTGATTCGTTTTCCCTTGCTCCCGGAGTCGGAGAGCTCAAGCTGGAGAAGCTGGACTTAAAGATCGATAACTATCCCTTCATTTTCGTGAAGGACGTTCTCATCCATGAGTCTCATCGCCATCCGTACAATGACTGTTTGGGTGTATGTATCTTCTCAAGTTACGGCATGGGGACAACTTTGGAAATCGAGGTGGATCCACGTGGCGATTGCTCTGTGTATATGCTCTAATGCCGTGGATGCACAAGTGCCGCCTGACATGGCGAAATGAAGATGAGGATGTATCGATGTCTCTGTGACCCACCCCTTCAAACAGGTTGCAGTTCAAGGATCTACAAGTTTCACGAAGCGTCCGAGGATTTCAGGACAAAACGTCAAAGCGTGCGTCGTCAAATCGTAATACCATAAAGCGTCATCTTATCGCAAGCAATACCCATGACAATGATGAATCTCATTGAGCAAGATACGTAATTGCAACTGCGAAACGAGGAGCTTGAGGACAAAATAAGGAGTTGCAGGAACAAGTTGCGAGGCTTCAAGCAATACTTCAAAGGGGGGTTATTTCCAAAATCTCCCATTCTTCCTGTAAAAGCGAAGAGTGTAAAGTCTTGGCCGACGGTCTCTACCATCATAGGTGGCTTATTCCCCACGAGCCACCACAAGAACACCCCGCAGCCAAGCATCCGAGTCCCGAAGGACTTGGCAAACCTCAGCCAGCGAGGTAAGTCTTTCCGACTCAAGTTGTCAGTGAGCCGTGCATGACTGCTTCTGATGTGTGGTGTGTACATGGTGTCCTGTGTGGAATGAATGAAAGATAATCAGCCAGCACGGTTCTCGCGCTGCTTCAAAGGGTTGTTGGGCGGGATACAATACAATGCAATGCAACGTCGACCAATCCATCCACAATTTCCACCACCGAAGCGAGATAGGCCGAATAGCGAACCATCGCTGGATACCTCTGTATTCCTTTTCCACACTAATTGTACCAACCAGTAGTGTTGTGCTCTATTTCTAGAAACCACTTGTTCAAACAAGTACGTGGTATCTACAAGGCTCGCAACTAGTGCTTGAAGGGTTGGATAGCAAGAATACAACAGCACACAAATCACTACCCCTCCACTCTCCGAAAAGCTGCCAGATTGTAGCGCAACACGATATCCATATCAACATAAAGCTTGTCTCTGGAAAAGGACCCTCCCGGCGTCGCGATCCAGTATTGATAGAGATTGCATTCTTGTTGGAGCAACCTAGCAAAGACATTCAAATGTGGAGATGCGCCGCTGCCGTATCGAATGTCGAAATCGTAGTGATGCCATTCGAGGGACAGTTGATCTAAATGTCGACAGGCGCCAGTGGTAATGAGGGATTCCAGCATTCGAAACTCTGATCCCTCCGTGTCTATTTTCAATATCGTCAAGTGATCATGACCCAGCTCTTTCATAATCGAGTCCACGCTTCGTACTGGTAGGGGAATCTCCTTAGTATGCTCTCCAAAGTTGTGTACCTGGCAGTAGCGTTTCGAACAGTTGTTTGGGTTCACAACGCTAGGAGGATAGGCGTAGATGGAAACTTGATTCCAATTGTACTCTCGCAACTGTATTTTCTCATCTTGACCGCCGCCACCATATAAATGTAAATGATAATTCGGGCTGTCTTTCAATAGTTTGGCGTTTGGGTTCTTCTCATAAAACTCCTTTGTGATGGGTGAGGGATCAAAGGCGTGCACTTGGCAGTTGAAGGGTGGTTTCGAAAGGATATAACCAAATTGAGGTTGAGCTCTGACTCCGAAATCGTAAATAGTACAGTTATTGTAGGGAAAATCGTCGAGACAGACCATGTTGTTGATGCATTTTCCATTGCAATACTCGCTCAACCTCGTTTGGTTCTTGCACTTTGTGGCTACTTTGGAAGACAGAAAGGGATCGCTATCATAGGATAAAAATGCATTTTGCTTGGCTTGCAGAACTTCCATGTCCCGCCGCAGCGCATCTGTACTCGTCTGTAGAGCTTTTAATGCTAGACTCCATTGCTCTTCGCTAGCACTAGCCGCGTTGGTGGTTTCAGCAGCAGGTTTCAGCAGTGCAACCAGAATGATTGCATTGGCTGCACACACCATCAGAAACAATAGGAATGGGTTTCGGAGAGCATTGTAACGCATCGGCATTGTCATCGAATTCGCATTCTTGAACTTCTCCGTCATTGTAGGACTATATAGGTCTATAGGTCTATAGAGGTCTATCTGGGTATACAGTAGATAGAATGGTGCTCATGTTGTTGCTGCTATGATGAAACCCAACGCCGAGTCGTCGAGTGTCGGATCTTTTGGTGACGCGCACGTCCCTGCGCACGGGCTTCAGAGTTGAGTCGTGCGCCCCAACAACTCATTAACACTTGCGTGGGAGAGCAAGAGATCAACAGTGGGCGTAGAATGAGAAACCACATCAACAAACTACACTACTACAAGGCTTATCAAGACAAGCATCCTTGTTGCTGCCCAGATCTGGTTAGGAGAGCAGGCGTGGCTTAGCCGTAATAGGTGGCGTGTCATCCACGGTACGACCTGGATATCTCAGCGAAGCACGACCCAAAACCCACCGGAATTCTCCACGCTTCTACCAAGATTGACCAGAGCAGAGATCACACAAAAACAATCAACGTGCTTGCAACAACAAACATCAAAACTTTTAAAAACAATACGCCACAATGACTGAAACATATGCGACTACAAGGGCTAACAGAGGGAGAGTGAAGCGCAACGGTTGTAAGGAGTTTTTCATCAGCCTCTTTGACTACTGCAACAAAAGCTGTGCTCATGTTGAAGCAGTTGCATGCTATCGACAAGAATTTTCGCCTTGTCCTCAACCTCAAGTGGTTGAACAACAACTTCCGAGAGTGGTTCTCTACCCATCGTTGGGAGAGTTCTAGGGAAAGTACTACTTGTTGATTGGAACAACAAAGATCTCACAAACACCAGAATCTTCTTGAGGGGATGGGGGAGCTTCACACGAAAGCTACAGGCCAGATCGACCAGGCCGATGAAACCGCACCGGCCTAAGTCAGGGAAGATACCAAGAAGAAGATGCATCTACGAAGAATGCACGCACAGTACCAAGTCCAAGTTATACCGTTGTACTGTACAGAACCAAATTGAAGAGTATTATAAGGATAAGCCGTTTATAAGAAAGTGAGGTAATATTTTTAACCTATTCATACGTTTTAGTTCATCTGTAGGACGTTTTGTTGATAGTCATAGCCGGCCAACAGGTCACAAAATCAGGTCTCTCAGGGAAACAAAAGAGTTGGATTTAATGTGCGGTAAGGCTTAATGACATGTTTAGAAATTGATTGCTGAAAGCTGAAAGTGTTTCAGAAATTCAATTGCTCAAGCTGAAAGTGTTTCAGCAAATAAGACACTCGGCATAGACTCGGTCTCTAGATTACGAGTCTACTAGACTGGTCACCTTTAAGATGGACTCATACTCTCCTATCGCATTCTCTAGTCGCGACGTGCAGCCAGTTCAACTCGACAAGTGTCGACTCGTAGACAGCAGGAACTGTATCAGACAATGAGAAGAGATGCAGAACTAACTTAGTGTACCGCTAGCAGCTGTGCATCATTGCAAATGTAGTGTAAAGGACTGCATATGCTCATCGAAACGTTCTTTGCTAGCTTGTACAGTTGGTACTCGCCTTGCTCATCTAGGTGCATAGCTAGGACACAACCATTCTCACATGGAACTGACGACAACGATATTGCGACAGCACCAGTGCCAATGCCAGTAGCAGTGATGAAACTTGCTGCCGAGCCTACTGGACTATTTCATTTTGAAAACAGCACACAGCATCACACAAGAGCTGTCATTGGAGTAGTCCAGTTATAACAAACAGCTGATATGCCAACCCCTTTGTTCGAACAGCGCGCCTCAAGCAGTGACGACGATGACAACACTGACGGAAGAGTCGTGCTCCACTTTGATGTCGACGCCATGTATGTGGCTTGTGAGCGAGAGTTGAATCCAGCCTTGAGGGACGTTCCAGTTGGAGTTTCGCAGTACAATCCTCACGGTGACTTGGAAGCAACCGCTCCATCAGACATTGAAAGACGATTGATTATAAGAGAGGGAAACGTTCAGCATCAAAAGGATGCCAACGGTAGTCTCATTGCCGTCTCGTACGAAGCAAGAGCAGCCGGAGTCAAACGCAATGATCGAGGATTGCAGGCACTGCAAAAGTGCCCTTCGTTATGGATCGTTCAAGTTCCTGTTCAACACAGCAAGGCAGACTTGACTCTTTATCGAAAGGCAAGTGCGAGAGTCATGCAAGTATTGGTGGATGCGATTCGAGCAGCCTGTGTCAGTAAAGAGTGTCGACTACCAGTCGAAATTGCGTCTATTGATGAAGTTTATGTAGATGTTACTGAGGCGACACGAGAACTGTGCACAAGCATGCAGGATGATTCAGTATGGACTGACTTTATTCAAGAAGCAGCTACAATCACAACAGTCGGTGGTCTGGAAACACTCACCGAATCAGAACAAGCTGCCAACGCCTTGAAGAAGGACGAAGTACGCAAGGGATCACATTTGCAAAAAGTCGCTGCAACCATGGATGCTGGGAGTCTGACGTGGTGGAATCGACCACCCCCTGAGTGGACTGAATCCGAGCGCCGTCTTGCGGTAGCTGCAGTGTTGGCTGCCCGAGCCCGGCAAACTGTCTTGTCTCACTTTGATGGCGTCTATTCACTATCTGGTGGCATTTCGTCGAACAAGTCTCTCGCCAAGCTAGCATCAGGCCTCAAAAAGCCCAATCGTCAAACGCTCATTCATCGAGCCAATCCTGTCGCTCTCGAGAGACTCTTTTATCCACTACCGCTCGATCGCATACGTGGTTTGGGTGGCAAGCTCGGCGTGTCTGTTGCGCAGCAGCTCCAAGTGTCGACTGTGGGGCAGTTGGCGCAAGTACCACTGACAACCTTGCAGTCCACCTTGAGTAACCCCGAAATGGCTCGCTTCCTATACGATATTGGACGAGGTGTTTGTCACGATGCCGTCAAGGCGCGTACAGAACCAAAGAGCATGGCATGTGGTAAAACGTTTCGAGGCAACTTGGCCATTTCCACGAAGGACATTGACAAGTTGCGTCATTGGACGACTGAATTGTGTAGTGAATTGACAGAACGAGTCGCAGCCGACGGTCGGCGTCCACAATTGTTGGCAGTTCATGTCAACTTTAGTGACAAAAAGTACGTTTCCAAATCAGGCACCCCACCCAAATCGTTGAACGTGTATGCAGAAGCCTGCCTGGATATGATCTTGAAGCTAGCGTCGTCGTCGTCGTCAACACCAACAACGATTGTTGGCATGACCGTATCAGCCAGCAACTTTGTCAAAGTTGCGGTTGGGTCGTCGTCCATTGCAGCTGCATTCAAGCGATCAGCAGACAACAGCAACACGAGTGGGCTCAGCCAGAACAAGAAACGACTCCTTGCCGTACAACCCAAAAAACCGTCTTCAATGGACCAGTGGTTGTCATCAAAGGGCGATAAGGAACCAGCGGTGACTGGCGAAGTTGGTCAACCTACTGGTGTTGCTCTTGCTCCACCAAAGAAGAAGAAGAAGGGGTCCTTGAATTTGTATTTCAAACAACACGAGAACGACGACACACTTGCTGGAGCGGCACCAGCCAAAAATGCACCTCCGGCAGGCGTCGATCCACAAGTATGGGGCGAGTTACCAGAAGACATTCGAGCATCGGTCCTTGCAGATATGAGTCGCGAACAACTACCGCGACACAACATTGCCAAAAGCAAGTCGGGCGGCATCAAGTCATTTTTCAAACCTCGATGATGCTCTTACTTCATACCTCCATGTAGGCTCATGGGAATCCACCAGAAGTGATGTTCTGAGAGTGAACCATGTCATGCAGCAGCAACAGCATTGCTGTCATTTTGACCCTCGCTAATTTGCCACATTGAGGCACGAGTGTCGACAGGGGTCACCCGAATGATTCTTTGGCCATCACAGTCGAAGCTTGCTAGATTACTGTTTAAGACAAGAGTACATGCTGCAGACCACAGTACGTACAGTGTAGCGGGCGACAACCCGTGCAGTGAATCAGGTGGCATCCACGAATGAAGAGCTACGAGCAACGCAGAGAGAAGCAAAGAACAAAAACTACATGGTGGTTAGCAGATAGAGCTATGTAGTCTACAAATAAGCTCACACACTAAAAGCGTCCAGTATGGATATGCAGTAATACCGTACGGCACTACAGTAATTATCATATGCAGTATTCCTCCAGTGCGCCTCTATGTACAATCTGATCTCGCGCAATCCAGCACCCAAGACCAGTCTCAAGACCAAAACAAATGGCGTAGACCGGCTGAATAGGCGATGCATCTTGGGGCTACATGCACGTATCGGTGTAACCGCGCCGTCAAGCACAACATCCAAAACAGTCTGGGCACGTGTACTGTGAAAGCAGGATAACCTCATTTTCGAATTTGGATCGGGGCTCTTATAGAACACATCGCGCACAGATTGACGAGACGACCCCCTTCTCCTTCTCACAAAACAAAAACAACTCGAACAACAACAACTAATCACACAAGCACAGTACACCGAAATCAAAGATGAGTAACTATGCGACTGCACTTTTCTCCCTGGCCCTCATCGGGTCGTCCCATGCTGGCCTTCTTCGCCGAACCGCTACTACCTGCAAGGACTACGAAGGTTGGCAGTCTGAACAGTACGGTGACACGTGCGACTTTTATGCCCTATCAGACAACTGTAACAAATACGGACCCACAGAACCAAATGAAGCCGGCATCTATGCACAGGAAGCTTGTTGTGAATGCGGAGGCGGAATCAATATTGATGACTCCCCTTTGTCAACTTTAACCGATATTGATGACTCCACTTCGTCATCTGTTTGCACCATTACCACTCCTACCACCAGCGGTAACCCAATTGAAGTACCAGCTAACCTGGTTCCCAACAATGTTGATCCAGATACGACTGATGCAGTTTGTCAGTACATCGACCTGAGTTGCGTTAGCCCATCCAGCAATCCAGGCTACGCCGACGAAGCTTATGGTGACAGAGTCTTTACCAGCGACGACATGTGGGAAACATCTTTCTATATCATGCTCTTTGTCAACTGCGAACGCCAAGCTCGTGGACTCATGCCACTGGAACTGTACAGTCAAGACAAGATGCTTGGCATGCACGCAACTTATCGTCTCAAGGAAGGACATGAGGGGTACGAAGAGAGAAGTGAAATCGCAACAGGTGCCCCTAGTGAAGCTGCTGGTGGAGGTCCATTGATTGGCGCAGAGAATGTCGATGGCGATGAAGATGACAATGGTAATTCTATTTGGGACCCGCAAGAGTCTGGGCGCAGAGCCACTTCTGGTCACAATGGCAGTGCTAACAACGGGTTAGTTGATCATGGAGATTCCATGATTGATCCCACTTTCTCCTGTGTCTACGCCACCGTCACTATGGATACGAATGAAGGCGAAGAGCACCGCATGCTAGACGTCATTCTGTATGGTACGGAATGTTAGATCCTATAGACTTTTCAATAAAATTAAAATCCCACTACTGACTTCATCCTTTCGAAAGGGAACAGTTTTAGCAAATTTAAATATCGTTGATGGAAGGTATTGTATTTGGGGCTGGATATTGGTGGAGACGAGCTCGATGACAGTGCAGTGAATCAGGTGGCATCACCACGAATGAAGAGCTACGAGAAGCAAAGAGCAAAATTTACATGGTGGTTGGCAGAGCTAGCTATTATGCCAGGAGGGTATGTGCGCAGCAAATCGAAAACAGCTGACACAATTCTCGATATGCAATAAATAGGTGGGTGACGCTGGGCGAGCCCAAAATGACTGCACAGAGCCACCAAGCCAGCCAAGCCCGTGGGTTGGCTACTCAATCGCAACCGCATGAGTCAAAGGGTGAATGCTACACCAGAGACTGGACAATATCGATCCCGTCATCTGTGCATAGGTAGGATTTATAGCCTCTCGCAAGAGTCATCAGCCATACATAAGCCACCGTCCCTCTAGTGTCAATGTGACCTAAGTTGTAGTCGTGCCCATTCCTTCTATCCAGCTCTGACAGGAAGAATTGTGAACTTGCTTATTTCTGTTTTGTTTCAATATCTAATCAGAAGGTTATCGTCATGCAGCACCAGCCATCCATGAGTAGTATCGGCGATGAGACGCCCCTTGAAGACTACGTCGTTGAAGAATTCAATGTTGTGGCGAGAGATCTTCACGCAAAACAGCAATGTTCGGCGATTACACAAGTAAACTATACTCCAACGAGTCATGGTGTGGATGAACAGACAAAGGTTCAATTGGCGAAGCGAGCATCTCAAGCTACAGCACCTGGGGCAGTGATGGAACAAGCACCAGCAAGCTACGATAACAACAAACCTTCCCACGATCAGCTGGCAGAAATTGGGAATTTGCGACGGATGCACAAGAATCGTCAAGTACAACAGAACCGTGAAGAGCATTTACCATCAGAGCTGATCAGGAACATGGGCGAAGAGCAACCTTTGGATGACTTTCAAGGAAGAATGAACAACTTTCGAAATGAGGAGAACCAAAGAGCGGATATGGAGGACGAAGTTCTAAGAAAAAGGAACAGCATGGGAATGAAATGGTTCCTGGTCGCACTGATTTTTAGCATGGTTAGTATGGCTATTACCGGGATCGGAGTAAGCATTGCGATTGGCTGGCGTGGGAGAGCTGAAGAAGTCGATACAGCTGAAACAGAGGCCTTTCACGATTGCTGCCTGAGAAATGGCACCCATTCATCTGATCAATACTCTCAGCTGAAGAATGTAGTAAAATCCGCTTGGGGTGGTTGGGGTCCCAATCCCGTCGACTCTGTGGGGCCTAGCCAGAGAGCTGCCCTGTGCTGGTTGTCTGACTTTGATACTTTTGAGTTGGAACATCTCGACGGGACTGAGTCGTTCGAAGTCATACAGCGATTTGCGCTGGTGACTATCTACTACCACTTTGTCGGAAGTGCACCAGAGTCAGAGAGTCAAGCGCTTTCTGGATCGAACTGGCTAACGAATGTGCACGTTTGTGAATGGAACTTTGTTGCCTGTGACGGGACAAACAATGAGGTAATTGAACTGTTTCTGGATGACGTACGCCTGCGTAAGCCAATACCAGAAGAAGTGGCTCTGCTGTCTAACCTTGCGGTTCTGAAGATGACTGGCTGCCATTTGACAGGAATGATTCCGTCAGCACTTTCGCTCTTGACACAACTGAAGACGCTTCACTTGTCCTTCAACAAACTCTCCGGGACCATCCCGGAAGAGTTGGGTGGCTTGATCGAGCTGCGTTCACTAGACCTTCACGGAAACAACAACATTGAAGGCACAATTCCCGAAATCTCTCGATTGACGAACTTAGGTAGGTGAGAAACCATTGAACTTCCTCAGTCCACCATGATATCGCACTCACAACGGATTTCAGTATCGCTGCAGTTGTTTCAGACGCGCCTTACAGGAACGTTGCCGTCGGCGATTTGGTTCTTTCCGAGTCTAGGTACGTTTTTGAGGCCGTGCACTCATGTGCCTACCCTACTCTACCTCTGCTTACAGCATCATCTTTTCTCTCTCTCTCGTTCTCTTTCTCTCTCTAGTTGCCTTAGATTTAAGTGCAACGTTTGTGTCGGGTACAATTCCAGCTGAGGTTGGCCTACTCACAACACTACGTAAGTGCCTCCCTGTTGTTACAAAAATTGAGGATCACCGCAACTCACACCCGAGCTATCAGAGACACTCGATCTAGCAAACACGAATATCGATGGAAGCATTCCAGCGACAATTGGCAACCTCTCTGACCTCCATGTTTTAAACCTGTTCAAACTTGTTGGTCTTACCGGCACCATTCCTTCAGATTTGGGACGGCTTTTCCGTTTAGGTGAGTCTTATATAGTAATCACGCTCGTGTTGCTTCGAGAGGGTGCACGTAGTACCAAGACTTCTGACTGTCGCTGTCGTCTTTCAGAACGTCTTCATTTTCCATCAACATCAGGCCTATCTGGGAGCATTCCAGACGAGATATGCGATCTTCGTATGCACGGCTCGCTTGACGTGAAGCAGGGGCTTCCTTGGGATGCCTTTGTTGCCACAGGATGTGACTGGCACTAGTTAGCGTACAGCAGTGAAGAAGTAGTTTGGACCCTGGACACATTTCCAGCCAAGAGGGTTTGGACGAGTCGTGTCAACTCCAAGGCAGATATATTGAGGTACCTGGTGGTAAAACCCATTGGGAAGAAAATCCAAGAAGTACACGACGACATGGAGCCAATGTGTACAGCACCGCGAGTACTTATGCATCCAGCTTGATATAGCCCTGTTCCGTATCAATTCAAAAGTGTGTACAAGTGGTGTAGATTACTCAAGCAAAATCCTGTTTCAAGCCCTCATATAGCAACTCATTATACATCATCCAGAAGCTTGTCCTGGTCCTTGCTATCTCTTCAAAAGAACCAGCGATTTCCATGTGTCTGTAGACAGCAAGCAGGTCTAGCTAGAGTGTGATCAAGCAACGCGTTGTTTGTTACATGGCTCTTTTATGGCGCCCAAGCCCACTTTATCCAGCTTTCTATAGTCCGACGACCTGTTTCCATGAAAATAGTTGGGCGACTTTGAAGTCGGCTTGCCTGATGGCCCACCGAGGCTAGTCGCCTCGTGAGGTGCATCGAGTTATTATCATGATGCACTAGCTACTGTATGTACATGGACCAGTAGATGATGCAGACGGACTGATGGAAGGACGGTAGAAGATGAATGACGATCAGATCGCCGAACATCAACAACGCCGCCGCGCGCGCATCACAAATTATCACAAAATAGAGAAACAAAATCACCATGACGGACACGCCAGGACCTCCCTGCCCCGCGCTCTCTACAATGATACCCTTGAAACGTTCTGTAAACAGTTCAAGTGGTAGCGTAGTCGTATCCAAGAGACAGCGAACCGAAAATGATACGAGAAACTTGTGGTTAGATATTCCAGACGATATTCTTGTTCATGTGATCCGATTCATTACAATGCACGACCCAGAAGAACTCTTTGGCCTCGAAGCCTCCTGCAAGAGTATCCACCAGTCTGTTTCTTACTGTTGGAAAACACTGGCCAAGGATGTGTACGCGGTACAGGCTGACGATGTACCTGGCAAAGAGTTGTGGAACGAGGGTCGCGCTTTGGCTTCGCTGCAGCCAGACCGTTCTCGCTATGTTTACTTTCGCAACGCCGACTTTGATGTCTTTCGTGAAGGCGTCTTCTTTGGATGCAACAAGAGCATTATGGTCATGAGCTCGAGTGATCACAACATTCAGACCCCACACGGTGGTGGTTTCATTCCAGCGTGTCCCATTCGAATTCGTGATGCCAAGACTCTCAAAATCCTCGCCAATATGGATGGATCACACCATCACAAGGCAGTCGATGTAATGGGACCATCTGGAAATGAAATCATCATTGAATACCTTGATTCGTGCTTGAAGGGGTATCGCAACTGTCAAGTGGTTTGGGAGCACGAATGGAAGGATCCAGAACCAACCGATGTGTGGTGCCTTCTACCCTCCGAGAAGGCAATCTTGATTGTGCGCAATCAGTCACTTCACATTTTCTCTCTAGATCCATCGACTGGACTTCCGTGTTTGACAGATACGGTTGTTCTAGAGCATCGAGTAATTTCTCCAACATTCAACTGGCTCAAACACAGCTGCTCCTTCTGTATGCATGTTCGACCTGGTGTATTATCTTTCTGGAATATCCACGATGGCAAGGCTAAGAAGTATCGAACAATGACACTCGCTGTCAACAAGTGCTTTAACTTTATCTACGCTGGCTCGAAACATTTGGTTACAGCAGGAGCACAAGACGATGACGCCATCCATGTGTTTGACACTGAGGGAAATCTTTTGCACAGGCTCGTAGAAGGAGACCTTGAAAGGCCTACACCTGGACATGTGTGGTCCCCCATGAACTGCGCTGTTATAAACGGTGGTTTGCTGGTGAGCAACTCACTCATGGGCGCTGCACTGTGTGTATGGAATCTCCGTACTGGCCAAATGGTCCAGCGTTTCGAGCAATCGATTGCTGAAGGCCACATGTTTCGACCTGGCAATAACTATGCTGATGGTACATGGGTACACTGTTTGGATGTACTTCCATCCTTTGACTTTCCCTTCTTTCTCATGTCGGATAATGATGGGTCGCTCTTTGCATGGGCCTTTCCTTCCAGCCCCAAGGATTTCCAACAGCTCCAGAAAGTCCAGTATCAAGCAGCGCGAGAGAACCTTTGATATAGATATTCTAATTATCAAAAACCTGAAACAGTAAAGAGTGATTTATCGCAAAGGCTATCTGACCGTTTTTGTCGCACCGTTGCTTATGGCTGTAACGAGTAAGTCGGTTTGGAAATCAGAACCGCGTTGGATATTTTAGCTAGTATCGCCTCACCTGCCAAGTTCTGGTGGTTAGACGTCAATATAGTTGGTCAGGCCGAGTTAGAGATCTTTGGCTTTGTCATTTTCTTCGTCGGTTGGTGGAGTAGATCATCTACAGCGTTTGGTGGCTTAGGGTTGCATCCAAGTCTCTTGGAGCGATGCATGGCAGACCTGACTTGTAGTCCTTCTTCAGTGTTCACGGACCAGCCCAGTCCGTTGGAATCGTCTGGTCTGGGAGAAAGAAGCTCGTTTTCTCTCTTGTCACTGAATGACCCTACAGTAGAGAATTCTGACTGCTTGTGGATGTGGTGGAACTTGGTCTGGTTGCTCTTTCGTCCTTCATGGACTCATCAGTACCGGTGTTGGCGTCACATTTTGATTGCGACTGGTCGAACCTATGGAACCTTGGTCTATGGCGGCATGCCCCGTAGACTTCCGTGCACTCGTTGATCGCCAGCTGAGGGTTTTCGTGTTAAATCGAGGATTGTGATTCTTTCCTTTGAGCAGAGTTTGCAAGAGTTGTACCGAACATGTTGACACACAATAGTGCACCGCCTTTCCACAGAGTCTTGATCTTGACTTTGACGGAACTGTTGATGTCTTTCTTTTTGGTTCCTTCTGAAACTAGTTTGGTGAAGTGGCTCGCGAAGGAATCAGATTGTTTCCCGGTGAGCACGAGCTTTTTGGTGTCTTGTACATGTTGCTGCATTCTGGACTTGAGTTGTTGCTGAGTGTTTCCGATGCACTTCTTGCCGGTTGCTAGACACATTGCCTGGTAGACGACAATCTTGTGTCTGCATTTGCCCGAGTAGGCACATTTAGACTTGTCGATGCGGCAGTTGCAAGGTAGATCTTGGAAATCAAGTGATTCGATGCCTTTGTTGATCTTGGCGTTGAGGTCACCTTGGAAAAGCTCTCGTAGGTTTTGAAATCGATGGTAGGACATGGAGATACATAGCCATTTGAGAGTAGGGAAGGAGGCCTTGATTTTCACAATTGTCTTGTGTACTGGAAGTCTTCCAGTACTCAGAGAAGCCAGTAGGTAGCTTGCTGACTGCGTTTCTTGATCTTGGCTGAAACTTGGTCATTCTTAGTAGTTTCAATCTTGAGTTTGTATTCGTTGAGGGTAGGTAGTAGTAGTAAAACTAAATTCTAATGGTTTATAAACAATTTGCAGTCTAGAGTAAGAACTGCAATGTGTACCATGCCCAGGCTTTGTCGTATTGGCCATGGTGGCTGCAGGGGAGCGTGGGGCGTATATGCAGGGAACTGTGGTGTGGGGAAAAGTGTGAATGGGTAAGAAATGTAGATATGTAAGATTTTTGTTGGGGAGGTGGTGAGAGAGTGGGTGAAGGAAGGTTGGTTGAGAGAAAATGCCACTGGTGTATCAGTGATATACCATGAGTGTATAAGTGCCATAGACAGCACCACAGTACTAAAATAGGAATACCTATATCTGATAAAAGTTGTAATACTAGAGTGACTGGCTAGCAACAACTGTTCTATTTTAGTGACTGCATTCCATCATGAAAACTGGCTAGTTCCAAGGCCTGGAAGTGGTCTGGGTAAAGCTTGTCGAGGGGTTTGTCCTTGTTCGTCTCAGTAATCATAGTCAGTTTGGTCAATTGGTAGCAGACTCCGTTTCTGATAGCTTTGAAGCAGTCAGGTGTGTGGGAGCTGCCGGAGTTAAGGTATTTGATCTGTTGGTTTGGTTTGATGTGGACTCTGAAGGATAGAGAACAGCATTCGCCCCAGTAGAGTTCCATGTCGAGGAACAGGAGATCGTTATTGGAGACGATGGAGATCTTGCCGATTGGTGACTGAGTTTGGTTTGGGAGCAAGACTTCGGAAGTGAATTGGAGTAGATCATTGCCGGTCTTGGAGTTAACAGCTTCTTGGAATTTGATTAGCCAACCCTTCATTTCATTGACAGATTTTTGTCCTTTGAATACTGCTAGTCTGTCATCTCGGTAGATACCAAAATATCGAAGCTGTTGGAAGGTTTTTTCGTCAATGGTGTTGATTGGAAGATTTCTTCGTCAATGGTGTCAATGAGATAAGACATGGCTCACCAATGGTGAGTCCTTTCTCTCCAATTGGTTTGTCTCCATCATAGAGGTAATACTTGTCACGGTAGGTGATAAGTGTTGCGCTCATACCAAACTTGATGAATTTCAAGCAAGTTTGGACTTGGAACAGGTCGTTGTCATCAAGATCACGTGCATAGTGGTACATGGCTTTCTCGATGAGGTCGTATTTGATTGATGGATACATTGCTTCAGCGTCCACAGAGGTGATGGTGGAGTTTGAAGAGTTGATCTGTAGGGGTTTGAGTTGTTCCTTTAGATGAAAGCTTGGATAATTTCTTGTTGATTGTAGGCGACATCGTTGGTGTCCAGAATTTTCTTGATTCCTTTGTAACCGAGCTTTGAGAAACCGGCGGTGAAATTAGTGGCTGGAACGACGAGTCCAACGAATTATATATGTTATAGTAGTTTATATTATTGTGCTTTATAGCTGTCCCGCCCGGTTGCCGTTCATGCCTTGCTAGAGAGGTAATAGTTGATCAAGCGGTCACTGTCTAACTACTCTATTCAGCAAGCAGAAGACTCATACATGTAGGTTTGGGTCATGCGAAACAAGCTTTGACAGTTTCTGGGTCATTTTATCATTAGAAACCATCTACAATACGCGATTTCGAGCGACCTGA
>JAVCKV010097070.1:1400-20576 GCA_032274145.1 Herpochondria borealis | reverse complement strand
GCCGCAAAGTGGATTAAAGAAGAAGGACTCTACTAAGAAACACACGTGAAGTGTCTATAAACAAACCAACGCTGGATTTTAAGGAACATGCCATCTGCTAATTTTGTAAAGGTTGTAGCTACTTGAGTTGTTGGATTCCTCTACTCTCTAGCGTGTGTAAAACCACCAGCTTTCCTGAAGTCTGCAAACAAGACTCGATCGTCAAGCCTGATCTATAGTGATTGCTCTCTTTTGACTTGTCGTTGTTTGATGCACGCCTTGCAATGACATTCTTCCTGCCCTTGGTCAGGATGAGCGTGAACCCCTAAACCTTATCATCTAACTATAATATCACCGTGAACTGATGAAAATAATATATTCTTAGGTGTAGCATAGCTATAACAATAGCACCATAAACTGATGGATACGACGAAAGTAGTAGGGTACACACATTCTCTTAGGTAAGAGAGCGTCTAACGGCAACACGGCTCTGCTCCAGGCCCGGCTCCTGTGCACCTGCTTCCAACATTGATGACTGCCTTCTTGTTTGCAGTTTCTGCGCAACCTCCAGAGACGAGAACTCCTTGTACGTTCCAAACATGCGATCGAGAAACGTGAAGAAGATGGCGAAGTTATGTCGAGGGTCCATGTGGTGCACAGCGTGGTCGGAGCAGCTGGTATAGCCAATGACCAGCATGACGCTCGGAACAGGCAAGTCGACATTGCTGTGCCCGAGACACTCAATCGTGAACGTAAAGAGGACTGCGATATGAGAAACAAAAATGTTGGGCGCAAAACCAAGTGCTAGAGGAACTGCGTAGGTCAGCCAGAACCCAAGCACGTATGCAGGCATGATTGTCAGCCAGTACTCCAGAGGGTGGAGGTTCATCAAGTCGAAGGAGTTCATGGCGACTGTGGCCTTGACTTCGCGGTGGTGGTGAGTGTGCATTTCGCGGAGCCACGTAATGTTGGTGACGTGTAAGAATCGGTGTGTTGGGTAGTGCCAGAAGTCTTGCAAGATCTGGAGGGTTGCGATTGCGATAGTCATCTCTAACACGCCTGGCATTTGAAAGGACCATGGCACAGCCGAAGGAAGAGTCACCCATGTGAAGAAGATGGAGAAGATAATGTTGGTGATGTAGTCAACAACGGTAAAGTAGGCGATGGTCTCGATGGTGAGAGGACGCACAGGCCCAGTAGTGGTGAACAAGTTGAGTTTCAAACCAAGAGAAAGAAGGGTGTGCGTTAGGAAGCACGAAGCCAGATGCAGCATGGTCAAACTTGCATTGTAGAGGAGACAAATAGAGATGGAATCCTCTAAGGTGCTAGGAGGGGATGCTCCAAGGAAGCCGAGGAAGAGGTTGATGGTGGTTGCGATTGGGCTACTCATCGTGTTTTCACTTCACATATATTGTGAGAATTCTCCAATGCGGAGGATCAGCTCTCACCGTTGCCAAGGTTCCTGGTAACTGTGAAGCATTCCGTGTCACGAAATTGTTATAGCTCTGCCGTGCTACTGTAGAGTGTGTCTATGTACAGAACCAGGTTCTGATTGAGGGTGTCTCTCATCACCATTTTGTTGTCAAGGACCATGATTGATTTGGACCGGACATCAGAAACGTGAGCGTGAACGGGCCGGTTGCTTCAAGAAAATAGTCTCGGCAAACGAGTAACCACGGCTGTGCATCCGAAGACTGTGTTTGATTTGCCTATACTCGTACTACATAGTATCTGTGACGTGCACGCAGATTCGAAGATGTGGCCCCTAAACGGGTGTCACAATATATCCCCCAGCCCGCTCGCTCCCCCCCTCGGCGAAACTGATGCGAGGAACACCTTGAACTTTGAAAACGAGGTTATGAAGAACGAGACTACCAATCCACCCTGTAAGTCCAAAGTTCCAATGATGTTGTCCTACCGCAAACGCTAACATGTACTCCGTATCTGATATGATACTCCAGGTATAACCACGTCAAAAGGCAGGTCAATAAAGAACCGAAGACTTATCCAACTTCTATCGATAAAGGCTTCGAGGAAGACGGACAGATGACTTTATTAGGCCAGTACTGGAACGCTCAGTCCAATTTTACTTCTACAAACCTTCAGGTGTGTCGACTTCTGCCACTAGTCGACAATCATATACAAGATGCAGCCCGTGGGCATGCTGCGTAGCTTGGAGGTTACAGCAACGCCGCACGTACTCCGAACACACGCGCTTTCCATGTGACGGACACCAGCGGTTACAGAGCCGTCCCAACATCGGGCCCCGTTGGAGTACGCTTTCGCCGGCTAGTATTGGTTTGGGGAAACCCTAGTGGAACGACTTCTGAAGCATTGACGCGCGCCTATGTAAGCCATAGAGAAAAAAACCGTCAATGCCTCGTTACTTAGGTCCCTGGTAACTGTGAAGTATCCCTTGTCACTTATTTATAATAGCCCTCCATGCAGCCATTTTGCGTTGAAGGTCATGTCTCTCATCACCACTAATTTGGGCCGATATTAGAGAGTTGGTAAGTTAGCGGGCATGACGGGTCGTCACTGTGAGTGACTGTAAGTGTGTTTGGTTGCCTATTACTCTAGAGCTAGACTCACTCACACTGTTACAGATGTGGCGCCTAAACGGGTCCCAAAAATATTCCTGGTGAAACTTGTTCAAGGAACCCCCGGAACTTTCAACCCGAGGTTGTAAAGAATGCGAATCCACCCAAATACGAACGCTAAAGTCCAAAGTTCCAGTGATGATGTCCTACCGCAAAAGGTACTAACAAAATGACATTTAACGTGTTATCTGACGCGATACTCCAGCAGGTAAACCGCGTGAAAAGACCGGCGAATCAGCCGAACACTTGACCAATCTCTATCAACATAGTGCTCCGAAGAAGATGACTTTGGGCCTGCAGCTTACTGGGACGCAACAACCTTGAGGTGAGGAGTCCACTTCTGCCATCCTTCGGGTGAGTCAGTCTTCTTCTGACACTCGTTCACAATTGTGGTATCACAACCATGACCGTGGTAGCGAGCCGAAGTAATGGTCTTCAGAAACGGACTTGCGCGATGGGCAGATGCATGACGATCAGAGCAAAGGCAGCCAGAGCGCGTCTTGAACAGGAGCCCAGTGGTTTGGATACGGACCTCCGGATAGGAGACTACTGAAGATTCGCACATGCTCGAAAAGCTCGCAGATGGCTGATCCTCCTATTCACCTGCATGCATTATTCATGCAAACAAGTGGTGATGCATAGGCTTCTGGGCAAAAAAGATATGGGATTGCCAAGTCCATAAAGTACCTACCGGGTACAGTATCCAGTAGAGCTCTCTGTAGATCATGCTGACTGAGGTTCGTTTCATCACAATACGGTACACAGCTTCCATAAGTAGTCACATTTATACGTTACTTAGGTGGAGCATTATTTCGCAACCATGGTGGAGACCGTGATCTTGCAGAGAAAGCCAATGAGGGAAAGTTGTTTGAAAATTTCATCGCATAGTAACCTCATCGAAATGTCTTTTTCACGTATATCTTCAAATTGGAATACTTAAATGGCTGTTGAAAAGAACGGTTTCGTGAGACGACTCTGTACCGGCAGGCGCTCACAAATCCCGCCATTACGACTGTCTGAGCGTGACTCTCATGTTTGTTGCCTGCCTTGCCAGAAACGAGCAACAGGGCAGCCTCTTGTGACATCTACAAAGCACATACAGGGATTCTGTTGCCGGCGCACTATGCCTTCTTTGCGATGCTTCAACAATACTCCGGCAGGCGAGGGGCGTTTCCTGTTGGACGACGACGAAGAAGAATCTCGATTGCTCATCAATCAAGAAGCGCATCGTCGCAGCAACAGTTTTTCCACAGTCCGCCAGCAACTATCGTGCCGCCGAAAGCAACCCACAGATCATGATCAAGCTCCTATTCACGAAAGAAGGAGGCGTCGCCCGGGTGTGCCATCAACCCACACTCTTGCTACCATCAGTGAAGGAAATGTCAGCACAACTAAGAACAACGAACAGCAACGAAAGTTATCCATGATGAAACAGCGCCGGATGATGAGCTCGGCACAACGCGAAAAGGTGAAAGAAGACGACTTGGTAGCCAAGGCTCGCTTTGAAACTGCGTGTCAGTTGCTGCACAAACAAATTTTGGTTCAGAAGCATCGTCTGACGGTTTCCGAGAAGGCCTTCCTTAACCGACTACTGGATCCTGAGGACGACGACGATGCATCAACGGACCGACTCTCCCAAATTGAATTTTCCATCAAGTCGCTCAGCAACGATGATGTTGCTCCTCTATCGGCATCGTCTCTTGCCAAGTTGGAACATTCAAGACGACAACTACGACGGGGAGCTACAGACGCGACGCGATCCCTGTCTTATTCAGAACACTCAGACAGCACTGGAATCGAAGTGCTTTCCAGTGTTAGTTCGATTTTCAGTATTAGACAAACGCTGCTCAATTTGAGAAGATCAACCGTTGCGGAAGACGACGAAGATCTGCTACTCGACTTATCAAGATCCTCGACTGCGGAGAAGCATGAACAAGCGCTACTCAACTTGACAAGATCAACCGTCGCAGAAGACGATGAAGACATGCTCGACTTGTCAAGATCCTCGACCACCGTGGAAGAGCATGACCTATCGTTGCTCGACGTGACACACCATGCGACCATGGATGATTCATCATTATTTGGGGACGAAAAGGAGGACTTTATCGAACAAAAGGTAAATTACCGCGGAAAGCTGGATCGTTATTTGTCCAGTTACCGTCGGCGCAATGATGATACATCCCACATAAACAGGAGCGAAGATGTTGATTCGCCCTATCCAATTCTAGGGCTTGTGTCTGACTGTCGAATTATGACACTTCCGTTGATGGAAGCTCTGCGTGGCTTTCTTCCTAACCAAAATGACAACTATTGGCTCAAATTTGATAACACAACTGATCGAGTGTCTATGCCGTCCTTGTTGACCAAGATTCGTGCCTCGTTTGATACCATCATTTGCATTCAGGCCATGGATGGTTCCGTGTTTGGGTCCTTTACCAGATCACCGTGGAGCGTGCAAAAGGGTTGGTATGGCGATTGCAACGACGGGTCCTTTCTGTTTCGATCGATGCAAGGAAAGATGGAAGTCTACCCCGCTACAGGAAACGACAATTTTGTGCAATACTGTTCCGCCGATGTAATGGCAGTGGGTGGTGGAGATTGGCAAAACGAATTTGATTCTCCCTACGATCCTCTTAGGGAGTCTCACGGAATTGGATTGCTGATTGATGGGGATTTGGCTGGCGGCGAATCCAACTCATCCTCCACCTTTGCCAATCCTCGACTGTTTCATCATGATGGTGGAGACGTCTATGGAAATGAGTTTGTCATTGACAAGATGGAAGTTTGGAGCTTGACGCCATGTTGTAATGTCGAACAAGCCGAACGCCTTGAATTGAAACGCCTGTTCGACGAGCGGTGAAGAATCAACCGACTGTGTGCGTAGTTAAGCCGGTGTGCCTTGGAGGTTGCGATTTCGCCCGACCGATAAGATTGTCAGTCACAACTCAGCCAGCTTCGCATATCTTCAGTTCGCCGTCTCGAACTAGCCAAGATAGGCATCGGACTTTGCAGGTGTTGTGATCATCTACGACGGGTTGCTCACTTTGCTTTAAAAATGTGCTTGTAGGCATGACGTTGGTGGGCACATTCGCCGCGTTTTCATGCCAAGAACGGTGATTGCAAAGGTTGATCCAAGAGAACCTGTCTTGATCTTACTGATTTTCGCACCGGGGGATATCTGTGTGGTGCGCAACGACAAGATACACTGGCAAAGAGTGCGCAACTCCCACAGCTAAAAGCATAGCACCATGCTAGCAAACAGGACCTAAGGGCTTAAGTGCAATTGGTACAAGTTAGTCTAAAAGTGCATTACATTGCTAAGAGGTCTCAAGGCGAATTTTTCCAACCAAGCAAGACGTCACCAAACCTAGTCGTTTGTAGTCACATAGTAGCTTCACTCGCCAGTTACAAAAGAGCAAGGCACAGAAGCTCTTTGTTTGTCAGTGATGATCAGCTACCAAGTAGATATTGTAATCGAATTCGGCATTCAAACAGTTATGAGCGACTGCTGCACGTGCTGCGGAGTTACGGAGTGCAAGGACTTCACGGTAATGCTGTAGAAGAGTATGCAGGTTCTATTTTTTCGAAACTAGCAACGCCCTTATAGTCTTCAGCAAACTCCACTATAGCAAGGAGTGTTATTCCTGTTGCCCATCAAAGGTAACAAGGGAAGCAATAGGACGATCTTGAAAGGGACAGTTCTTGGCTCCTAACCTGCGAATATCCCCTCTCGCTGGTGATACCTAATTGTGGAAGTGGGTGGTATTGCCAGCCCCTCGCCGAAGATCACATGCCAAGTCGCTTCCAGCGAATAGCAAGTCCACTTGACGTTCTCGCGAGCCATGATGGCCAAAATCAAATCCTTGTAGTACTCTGGAGGGTGGGCCAGTATCCGCTCGCGTCGCACTGCGAAACACGCTCCTGGTACAATGTGTAGCATTGTTTCTTCGTCGTACGACGGCGCCCTCTCTTTCATCATGTCGATGATCTCGACAGGGTTGTTGTTGGGGCCTTCCCGCTGAACAAGTCTAGTTTGATCAATGTTTCTGTTACCAAGACTTAAGAAACCATTCATGCTGGCGTCGGGGGATACTCGTGTAGTCGTTGCGCCACTCCCTGAGGCCTGAGGGGGCGTCATCATCAGAGGATACGACGCGGCAACGAGCTCTTGTAATGAAGTGAAGCTTGTGTGGGGATCGTGAGCCATCACATCATTGAATCTCAAAGCATCAGGCTGCAAGAAATACACAATCTCGGGTAGATCGTCATAGCGATCTACGATGTATGTGAGATAGGCACTGCATTCTTCACTTCCAATGTTCCTTTGCCATTGGCTGTAGCTCTCAGAGGCATTCTGGCCGCATCTTTCGTAGACCACTGCATTCCATGTTGTTGCTTGCAGGCGACCAGTTTCGTCAGGAATTGTTATGTTGTTTACGTCATCAACCCATGTTAGATAGTCTTCTTTGCAATGCGCGACGGCCAAACCAAACTGAGCTGCGCTCTTTTGGTGTTGCGTCCTGCCGTGTTCCTGCTGCTGCTGACCCCTGAGAAGCCCGATCATATCCACGCTGTCACCTGTTGTAGCTGACTTCTGTGTGTAGCCAATATTGTCATCCTTGAAATGTGAGGTTGAATGTCGTAACAAGATGGATCCAATTGTAAACGACGCTAGCACCACTCGTCTTATCAAGGCAAGGGAAGGCACCTGCCACATCTTTAACAACTTCTTGCGTTTACACATGTTGCTGTTATGCCTCCACGTATTGTGTGGTTATGTTCCAGCGGGAGAGGTCACGATGTGCAACAAGGACCCAAATCCCACCTGCTGGCCTTATTCACTAGCAGCTTTTGGATAGAACAACAACCGCGCCGATAAAAGTTCTTCTGCGCGTCCAAGATACATTTGGAATGGTCTCCACGAATACCGTATGTATATGTACGTGGCCGGTGGTCTCGAAATGCGGTGGCAAATCGTGCTATCCACAGTTGATCCAACACAAACTCGCATTAAACTCGCATTATTTCATTATTTGATAGTCTAGTTGACTCAATTCCACCAGTCCCACACTGCTGGCAATCGTGGTTTTCCAACTACGGTAGAGTGCATAATAATGCCGCGTGTACTGTGCTTTCACCTGGTGATCAACAATACTCGTGTTTGTGTTGGGCCTTGTTTGGTTCCATTGTTGAAGTGGTTAAGCCCCACGATATATACGACGCGTTGTGCGATTCTAGGACGTACTATGGTGTGAAGCGTGAACCGCCTCTTACGACAAGCGGTAAATCGCTACGCCCTTAGTTGGTCAAGTGACAGCTGTTGCATGATATGTATGCCATCGTCCCACCACAACAGTGCTCCAACAGTGGGCTTTACGAAAGCTATCTGTACCTGCTGGAAGTGATACGATGGTAGCGATGACTTTGCAGTCTATGAAACAAGCTCGCAACTGAGGGCGACGGGTGGTGTGTCAGTGACACGCGGAAAGGGCCAGCATATAGTGCAGGCGGAACCCGTAATGCTGGAGGTTTCCCGTACCCGGCCGAACGCTGTATCTGTAATGGGGTCGCCAGCAGCAACACGCACGGTTCCCAGTTCAGGAATGCAGCAACGCTATACGAGATGTGGTACACGTGTAGCCTGAAACGCTTTTGGAAGTATAAGAGCCAAATTGTATGGTGAAGCGGGGGGGTATTGCGGTCCGTTCGGTGATACGGGTGCAAATCAACACCTTACGACAAACCAAGCTTGTTGCACTTGCGGGAGCATATTGTGGATCCCGTCGAGTTCGAATGCTCGGACTCCGCTAGAATTTGAAACCCCCGCTTCCTGATATGGTGTGGTGGGCTCTGATAAATGCTCTTGATACGTTGAGCGCCCACAAACAAGGTGTACCGATCTCGACAATGAGGTAGGACTAGCCTGCTATCGAGGCATGCTGTCGTTGTCAACGCATCACCCATCCGTATGGGTCACTAATGTGCCAAAAACACCTGGGGTGGGTGGACTACTGCTGACAATCGAACCTTTAGTGAGATCGGCAAGGTTGACTGCGTTCTCATGATCGAATTCTACGGTATTATGGTGGTGGATGCATGTTGCACGCTCCCACCTCCTTTGATCCTCCAACAGGGCCATTACGGCAGGCTCATGTTCATCCAGTTCAACATGTGCATGTAGTTCTCCGCCACAAGAACTTTCATTGTTTCTCTGACGGAGAGCACCTGGAGTTCCCTCATCCTGGAAGCCTCGCCTGCTTGCGCGGACAACTCTGACGAGGAAGTCATTGCTACTCCCTGAGTTGCAGACCCTTCCTCAGAATATACCAGGCCTCTCTGATTTCTATGAGCCAGTCAGTGTGCGCTTAGATGCGGGGCGCATTTGGTAGTAATATTGCGTCTTCAGCGGGTCAGAGGAAACGTCATGTACGTACACCAGGTACTGGTGGCGGCTTCCTCGTCAGTCAGATACATGCAACCGCCACCTCCGTTCGGATCGCACTGATAGGTTGTCTTACCGACTTCTGCCCACCATTGACATCCGTAGTGCTTGTCGACACTACCGGCACACCTGCCCTCGCACGACTGTTGCGATGGCCGAGATGTTGGAGCAGTTGTCGATGAAACTGTCGGGCTCTGAGAGGGCAAATCAGTTGGCGAGCTGGTAGATGATTCAAAGGTCATGTACGTACACCAACTACTGGTCACCGCTTGCTCGTCGGTGAGGTACATACAGCCACCTCCTCCGTTGGGGTCACACTGGTACGTCGTCTTGCCCACTTCCGCCCACCACTTGCATCCGTGGTAGTTGTCTGCAGTACCGGCACACCTACCCTCGCATGATTCTCCCGATGGCAGAGCTGTCGGAGCACGTGTCGATGGAGAATTTGATGGGTTGCGAGACGGAAGATCCGTTGGCCTTTGAGAGGGTAAACCAGTTGGCGGGCTGGTAGATGGCTCAAAAGTCATGTACGTGCACCAACTACTGGTCGCCGCTTGCTCGTCGGTGAGATACATACAACCGCCTCCTCCATTGGGATCGCACTGATACGTCGTCTTTCCCACTTCCGCCCACCACTTGCATCCGTAGTGATTGCTTGCACTTCCGGAGCACCTACCCTCACATGATTGCAATGATGGTTGAGATGTTGGATTTTTTGTCGACGGAACTGTTGGGACCTGAGAGGGCGAATCCGTTGGCGGGCTGGTGGGTGGAACAAAAGTCATGTATGTGCACCAGCTACTAGTTGCCACTTGCTCATCAGTAAGATACATGCATCCGCCTCCTCCATTGGGGTCGCATTGATACGTCGTCTTGCCCACTTCAGCCCACCACTTACACCCGTAGTGGTTATCTGCACTGCCGGAGCATCTGCCCTCGCATGATTCATCCGAAGGATGCGTCGTCGGGGCGCTGTCCGTCGGAGCTAGAGTGGATACAACAATGGGGGCATTGGTTGGGCTTGAAGATGCAGGAGCCATCGTTGGTTCCTGAGTTGGGGCTAGGGATGGTGGCTGGGTGCAGATGCCACCTTGGCAGAGTCCAAATGGCTTTGAATTGCACGGTGTTCCATCAACCACTTGACTAGGAGCTGGACAGGATCCATCTTCGTTGCATACTCCAACAAACTCACAATCGTTTTCGCTGGCGCACTCGCAATCGGGTTCTCCTGCTGACATATCATTGTACACGCACCAACCAGCAGGGTCTGTTTCACCCTCATCAAGGTATTTGCACCCACCCGTTGGACCACATCGAAGGGTTGCCTTGCCCGCCACAAACGATGCGCATCCATAAGGATAGACTCCATTCCCACCAGAGCACTGGGTGTCGCAGCTGTTCTCGCAATTATCGCCAGTGTACCCCTCATCACAGTCGCAGAAGGCAATGAAGCCATTGGAGTCGCACTTTCCCTTGCCGCTGCAAGTAAGACCGGATGATAGGCAAGGGTCTGGTACATTGCAGAGAGGGCCGAACCACCCGTCATCACAAATGCATGCTTGACTTGTAACCGGCAAGTTCTCGCCAAGGTACAAGGCAGCGCACGTTCCGTGGTCGCCACATCTGGCCGCAGCACATACGTCAACGGAGCTGGAAAATCCAGGCTTGAGCTCGCATGAGCCAGTGCCACAATGGCAGAATGAAGTAGCCGTATTGCAAGCCTGAGTGCATAGTTCGGGGCACTCTGTGGAGGGTACGGCGCCAACTACAAATAGAACATACAGCACCGAACGCGTTAGATCATGAGAATGTTGAATTGAATGAATTGTACTGACGTCAATGTACAGACTTACCTTTTCCGCCATTCTCCGCAGTGCAGTCAATGCTCTCCATGTCGGACGGCTGGTTTGGTCCGACACATGCTCCATGTTGTCCCCAAGCAATGTCGTCAACTACGAGGCCATTCATGAATCGACGATCATGCTGGCTGCTGATTATGCCACCACAGTCCCTCCCTTGAACTGTCAAGGTCAAATATTCGGCTCCATAACGATTTCCAATCACTGGATCGCTGAACTCAATGATCCAGTCTTGAGGTACATCACCACCCGTATCTAGCGAAAGCTGATAAGACACATCCAGCTGAGGAATAACAGGAAGGGAGTACCCTTGCTTCATACCACCCATTTGACCACCAGTCGAATGGAAATTGACAAACTGGGAAGAAATACCAACATTGTTGTGGAACCACGCATCCACGACAAGCGACGGAGCGGTAGCAATATTTAGATTTCTCGTGTAAATCTTGAGTGAGCGGAGCGGCACCTTGCACAGAATGCCATTGTCGTAGCGCGTTGCAAATCCGAGAGATGCCGCTGTATCACATTTTGGGTTGGAAAGAAGATACGTGTAGTGCCCACTTGCGATTGATACGTATCCTGGGGGGAACAGCAGGTCTTCCATTGCCGTTTGCTCTTCCAGTGTTGCAAGGCTGATGGCCTCTGCATCGGGTGGCGCGAGAGAGAAGATGCCTCCTCCCCCTGTACCTCCACGTTGCAGCCAAATCCAACGATTGTTGCTGCTTGACGTCCAGCGAACATTGTCAAAAATGTATTGAGGCTGGCAAAGGAAGCCTGTGATTCCCACATTGCAGTGATGATTTGCTTCGAGTTGCACATCGTCACCGAAGACGGTATCTTGAATAATGAAGGTCGCCTGGTCTGGCAGAGCCATTGTGCCATCCTCGTAGTAGGCGTCTGAGATGTGAGAAGCACATCCATCAGCAAAGTTCTTGGTCTCCTTCCAGTAAATCAGATTGTTGTTGGAGAAAGACCGGTGACCGCGATGCTGAATATCACCGGCAGTGTAGTGTCCCACAAAGACATTGTCATAGTCGACATTGTTGACGATACTGACTGGAGCTCCACGGTCACTACCATCAGGGTCCAACGCCGCACAGGTTCCATCTCTGTCCGTGTTGAAACCATTGGTTGCAATCGCCTGGTCCGTGCGTCGAGGCTCGGAACCTCCCAAAGTGTAGGTACCGAACCGACCATGACCATGAAACGTGTTTCCTTCCCATCTGCCATACTCGAGATTGTTGGAGCACACTTGTCCATACGTTGAACCTCGACCCTGGCCATTGGCGTCGAGTAGCATACCATTGAAGCTGTTGGCAATTCGATTTCCAATGAGATCATTTGCAGCCGTCACAGTAAAGATCCCGGCCTGGTTGAGAGCAGTATCAGCCTGACTATTCGAGGTACCTGGGACAGTGCAACCTGGAATCAGCAAAGAAACGCGCGAGGACGTCACGGTGAGACGAGATTTTGGAAAGATTGACAGTCTACGACACAGATTACAACGTACCTTGCAAAGTCTGGTCATTAAAGGGCCATGGACAAACCACTGCATTGTATTTGATCTCATTGTACATTTCGTTACCATCCTCAATATAAATTCCAGCCCCACGAACGTCCCACAACACGTTGCTCTCTACTTTTGCCAAATGAGTTCCATGCACAATGATTCCACGTTGATGACTGTACTCGATAGCATTGTTGGAAAAACGGCACGTCGGACAGCTCTCGAGTTTGTGAAAATGAAGACAATACTTGCCCTCAATGCCTCGTTGTCCACACTTTTCAACACGCGTGTTGCTCACTTGCATGGAACCTGCATTCATTTGCGCCGTGTGCAATCCAACGGTACATGTGCTGCGATAGGAAGAGCAGCGACAGCCTTTTGTAGACGTTTGCTCGCCTGGGACAGCTTCGGAGATGAGACTTGCATCGCAGGGAACGTGCGTGAAATCGTCTCCCGTAATCACCACGTTTCTACTGAGATTCACCACTTCGGGTGAACGAAGCGCAGCCGAAGATGGATCCTTGGTGTTGTTGATGTTGATTCCTGCCTTGACGGGAGGATGAAAGCTGACTGGCAAATCTTGGTTACTACCACCACCACCATCTAACGTGACAGAGTTGTCCGTCATGGCGGCAATGCTAAACGTCTGTCCTGTTCCTTGCGAACTCCGATCCATACTAGCAATGCCAATGCGATCACCCACACGCCATCCCATGAGAATGGGAGAATGAAGCATGTGAATCGTAGTGTCACCCGTGGCCAACGGCTTGGCCAATAAGGACCATGTACGGGCCATGTGACGTCCTGTAATCTTGATGGTGGGGTTTGCAGTAGAATCATCGGAACTACTTGCAGCAGCAGCACCAAAGAAGCGTTCTCTCCCAATCGGATGCGTTGCTCCATTCGCCATGATGTAGATCCACGATGACGTAGAGGAGTCTTGCACATCCATAAGGAAGCTTCCGTCCTCTTCGACTGCAATGTAACCTGCACACAACCACTGAGCCTCATCTTGTTGATCTTTCCAATAGACTCTCCTCGAATAATCAGGGCAGAGTTCACCACGAGACTGGACGACATGACGAGACGGGTACTAGGAGGGACCACACAGACGGAAAGCGGTGCTTCGTTGCATTGAGCTTGAGCAGAAGCAGCAGAGATTGTTGGAATAATAATGCTGGAATCATCATTATCATCCAGAAACGCAAACCCATCGGCTTCCAGAATGACTTCAGTGTCCAACGTAACATCACTCAACAGCCCTTTGTCCTTGCATTGGAGCAAGAGATCCGACGGGACAACAGATGGATCATCCACAGCAGAGTATGAATAGGCAACAGAGGCACCAAAGTTGTTGAGATAAGCCTGTTCGTCCTCCTGTCTGTAAGCTGCGGAGGCAATGCTTGTCAGCAAAAGGACCAGCACAGTCTGAATGAACATTGTTGCCTTGAGGCTTGTAGCTACAATCATTCTGTTTCAAACAACTGTACTGCGAATCACTGCAATGGGATCGTTGCGATCTTTTGTTTGTAAAGTCTCACTAACTGCAACAACAGACTACACGTGGTTGTTGCGCAGGTTTTTGCATGCTCTGTTTTTTGCGTGAACCTTCTGATATCGGTTACGTGAGCAGAAGGGCTGTGATGTAAATGACTCCCGTTAATTGCGTGTAAGGTGTCCAAGATAAGACCAAAGCTGTCATTGGCGATACATAATGTCCAGCCGGTTCACACGATCGCACTTGTTAGACGTATAGTGCAATGTCCCGTCACTTTGTGTCCTTGTCCAAAAAGAACAGCGCTATCGTGGGCATCTTTATTCTTCGATCTTGGCCTTCTTGCTTCCCATCAGAAAAAGCACGAAGGCACTCTATAGGTGGATTGTATCCTGAAGCTTGTGCTCATGTCATTCGATATCTGCTAGCCAAGAACGCAAACGTGGAAGCCACGTCCGAGGACTCCTATTACACACCCCTCATGATAGCGTCAAGAAGAGGCAACCTGGAAGCTGTCAAAGTTCTGCTCCAGGACAAGATTCATCGCGCTGGAACAGACAGTGTTCTGAGTTTCGTGATGCGCTGTCAACTACTGAAACTGGCTACTTGCTACTCACCTACTGCCTATTTTTACTGGAGCTTGGCTACTTCGTCAGATAACTTTCGCAGATCTCATAGTCTCACATAGTTAGCCCAAAGAGCAGAGAGTGATGTGCGTATATATTGACCGGCTCGCCTTTTGCCCTCCATGTTAGACAGAGGTTTGTAATGGCACGTGTTATAGAGAATGAATTTATACTTTGCAGAGCCCAAGAGAGTACTGCTTCCAGAATCGAGCGCAAAAAACGATAGCCACCAACAGGAGACCGGCCCATACCTCGATATCATGATCAAGGTACCAGAGAGCCGATCGAAGTGGGATCCATGACGCGATTCCGTCTGATGTATAGGTTTCGTTTTCACAAATACGAAAATGCATGTAGCAGAGCCAACGGCGAGGTGCAGTAACAAAGTGAGCGAACCATTGCATTCGAATCGGTGTCTTGATACTACCAATTTGCAACACTTCCGAACCAGTTTGAAGTGTCACGTAGCTCGACGCCAAGACACCATTCACTTGGAGAGCTCCAGATTCAGTAATGGGTGCGTATGCTCCAGTGCGAGCTACTTTCCGAATCTTTGTCACTTTTGCATTTCCCGCTGAGAGTACGACTCGGTCTCCGATCACGACCTTCGACGCTGGGATGCTAAGCTGATGCGATCCATTGAGAGAAACAACAAACAAAAGGTGATCCTTGGATATTTCCAAGGGAGTGGCAGGGGCATCTTCGTAATAGATCTGAAGATAGTCTGTACGGATAGTACGATCCCAATGCCCCAAGCTATACACGCGGCTGAATGTGTTGCCGGTGACACGAACCCTGTCGCCAATCCTGAGCTCATCCATAAAAATGGTACCTCTATGAGTTTCCTCAACCGTATTGCTGCTGGAGAAACAATATTGAGGTTCCAACGGTCCGTTGAAGGTGGCAACGAAGGACAATTCATTGTCCGCCAGCACATGTACATTATGCTTGGCAGCCTGTCCACCTCCTGACCAGCCAACAAAACTTACTCCGTTTTGATCTTGAGCTTCCAGTAGAAGGTTGTCATTTTGCCACACAGTGACGGTCGCGGGTGTCTTGACGGGATAGCCACTCACCAACACTTCAAGACCTGCTGGGACAGAATCCAAAAACATATCGCGTGTTTTAGGCATGATCAGTCGAGAAACAACCGAAGACAGCCCAAACTCGTTGTAGACATATAACACGATTTCCAAATGACTATTCGTCGCAGCAAGAACGTCTTCAGGTTTTGGGGCTGGTGGAATCACGAAATTGTTGCCTCGCGTGAGACCCATGTAGGGGTGATAGTGGGTGTTGTGATGCTGACGAACTTCCCAAAACATTGTGAAATTGGTCAAGGGTGTGCCGCCATCTTCGTCAAGGGCGCGTCCAATCACCTTGAAGATGTCACCGACAGCAAACTGTGTTCCTTCCGCTGGAGAATCCATCACAGCAACGGGAGGCGTTCCAACATTGATCTCGATGGTTGCTGTGTTGGAGAACGAAGACGAGTCACGGACTGTCAAACTCACAGAGTAGACACCAGGCTTTTCGAAGGTGACCGAGGTAGAGCTGTCGATGGCTGTTCCAAGCTCACCAAAGTCCCACTCGTAGGTAAGTCCATCACCGTCTGGATCACTACTTCCAGAACCATCGAGGTTCACTAACAATGGCGCCTTACCACTTGATACGTCACTCGTGATGACTGAGGTAGGAGCCCTGTTGTCACCTCCAAGGTAACGAATTCTGCGCACGTTCTTAGCACCCCTTCGTGTGGTGTAGTAAAGTGCGGTTCCGCCTTGGTAAGGTCCAAAAATGAGGTCTACGGGTCGTAGCCATTCATGAAAAGTTGTATTGGACCACCCTGGGACAGGCGGAACACAGTGAGGACACGCGTCGTCTGACTTTTTGAGAAGCAGAATCTGTCCAAACACAAAATCAGCAAACAAGAAGGCTCCATTAAACTCCTCAGGCCATCCAGAGTCATCTGGGACAAACGTTCCTCCGACTACAGCACCTCCGTCATCGCTGTGCAGGTACCAGTAGAAGGGATCTTCGTAGCCTTGCAGATTTTGCGCGCAGTTGGTGGACGAACCCAAGGAGCAAGGTCCTTCTCTCCTTGGCCATCCATAGTTGGCTCCAAGCTTGCCCTCGTCGATTTCCTCCCAAACGTTTCCGCCAACATCTGATATGCGAAACCTAACTTCGTCTTTGGAGTTCATGTCCATCGCCATTCGAAAAGGATTTCGAAGCCCAATCGAATGAATCTCTTGACAAGCAATCCCTGGGCTCAGTACGTTACCGAGATTACAGCGATCAGTGTTGGCTCCAACATATGGATTGTCGTCGGGGATACCTCCTTCGTCGGTAATACGGAGTATCTTTCCAAGCAAAATGTTGAGCTGCTGCGAATAGTTGTCTGCACGGTCACCTCCATCACCCAGCGTAACGTACAAGAGACCATCAACGCCAAACAACATGGCCCCACCATTATGATTAAAATCGACAAGCGGAGGAGTCGTTAACAAAATCTCCTCCGTGCTCGCATCCACCATGTTGTCTGCCCCCACCTTCATGCGAGACACTCGGTTGCGGGGACCCCTCACAGGATCTCCCAGAAAGCACTCTGTCTCCTCATCGGGAAGCGCGGCGTAGAAAATGTAGATCCACTTGTTTTCGTCAAAATTGGGGTGGGGGGCGACTGACTGAAGCCCGCGTTCTCCATTGTCACAGGTACGATTGGTAATGTTGAGAATCAACCTGCGAGAGGGAGCCGCGGATTCCAAGTCTTCAATGGCAAACAGGCGACCTGCCTTGACAGCCACCATCATCATGGGTTCCCCCGTCACTTGGTTCGTCACGAAAGCAGCCCCAGTTCCGTCAGAAACGCGCGCCACATCTTCGTCAATGAAACCTGATGGCACTGATGAGACAAGGCAGCACAATCGCAGGAAGAGGAGGAGGAGTCGCAGTAGTGCATTCATGGTTGTCTCTGCTGGAAGAGAGAAGATATGGTAAACGGAACGGTTGCGCTAATGTACAACAAAACCAAATCCCATGAGCAACTTCTTTGCCTCATATTTTTTGTGATAAGGACCAGCATACTTTGGAAAATTCAAATTTCCTGATATCCATCTCTATTTCGATACTACCGCAGCACGCCAGCTGTGACTCGTGCAAGTTCAACTGAAACTTTGAACTTTCACCACGTTTTAGTCAGTTTGCCAGTAAAAACTGTACTGGAGTACTAGATTTTGAAGTACTATGATCTCTACCAGGTAGAGTAGTGTGTCTACTCTCTCTAGAGTGAGTCCAGAGTAGAACTTCGATCATATCCTTCTCATATCACAGGGTTGTTATCCAATCATAAAGTCTTCGTAGTCTAGAGCTCTCTGCCCTAGCTGCGCGCCGCATTCATAGAATTGGTAACGAACTTTGCTATGGGATGACCTTCTCGCCTGACAGGATTGTTATCCAATCAAAAACTAATAGACGGGTGCGTTAGACCGCATCCTTATTGATGCCTCGAAGTAGTGTTATTTTATAATGGGCAACTATCTTGTCCTTCTCTCACTTTATCTAATCTAGTTGTGTCTTGGTTAACTGCGGCAGGGCTGTCTTTGGTCATGTTGTTCGTAGTTAGCTTTGCCGTGTTAGATCTCTAGCATGCTAAGCCGTAAAACGCGAGTTTAACAAGTCCCCAGCTTTTTTCATAGCAATGCGAGTAGAAGACGAACTCACCTCAGTTGCGATGTTGTGTTTTGGATCTTTCTCCGCCCCTCTGTCGCGATCTTTTGGGTCCTCCGTTCGACGTAGTTCCCGCCCCTCAGCTGCGGTTATGCTTCTCTTGCACCTCATTCATCATCTTTCGAATACTGAAGGAATCAAAAAGTTTTTCAATCATCAGCCCCTGCCATCCCTTACATTGATGCCAGTAGGAGTTGGGCCATCGATCTGTGGCGTGTCCACGAGTTCAACAACCTTGAGCGCTGGTACACTCTCGAGTTCAAATAGCGTAATAGTATGGTTGCAGCCCATCAAGTAAGGACCTGGAACGTAGAGCGTTTCTTGCGGTCCTGCACCTGGCCAGTACCGACCCAGATTGACATTGTTGATCCATGCCACGCCCTTTCCCCAACCTTTGCCCAACTTTAGAAATGTATCTCGAGGTGTTGTGTTGGTATTACAATTTGGTATCTCAAACGACCCTCTCCAAAAACTGGCGGGGCTCAAAACTGCTGAAGGTTGCTGTCTCTCGTTCTCTAGAACACCTACCTGCAATGCTTCAATGTCGTCTAGCGGCATGTTGTACATGGTCCAGTTCTTCAGTTCTACATTCCCAAGGGTAACCTTTCCCGTCAATCCCTTGAACTCCTTTATTGATGCACCGTAGCCGATACGGCCTTGATTTTCAACAAGAATTGAAAGAGTATCACCCTTGTTGACCAGAGGCAACAGCGGCATGGATACGGAACCGTCGTCCAACTCGTCGGTTCGACTGAGAATTCCTTGAAAGGCCTTCTGGACAAATACTGTTGCTCGATCGCGCAGTCCAAAGACTTGGAGCTGTACGGGGTCTTTCACTCTCCTGGGAATTATTGTATCGTAGAGAAAAAAGCCACTATTTTTGTCCACTTCTTCAAAGGTTTTCGTATTAGTACTTGTTGCTCCGTTCCCCCAAAGAGT